>JAQGCC010004090.1:0-13795 GCA_034698905.1 Xestoiulus laeticollis
ATGAATGCTCGAGTTTGCCATACAAATCTTCCAGACAGTTGGTGTTGGGAATCTGGCAGACAAAAATCGGACCATGTAAACGCACCCTTACTAAAGAAAGGTATAGTTGAGTCCTTTGGATGAAATTTTGCTACCATGGTATCAGTCATTTATGGTAAAAACAGCGTAGAGCATAGAGCTTGGCAGGGCCTTGAAATGCAGCGTTTCAATTGGTTTCCCAATGGCGAGAATTTCCGACTACCCAATCCAAACGCTGCATTTCAAGGCCATGCCATGCTCCATGCTCTATGCTGTTTTTACCCCCTAGGTTCTATTGTCATTGGAAGTCAAGGACACTCGCATACAAATACATTGAAAAATAACCACTTATTGGTAATTGCATTTCGATTGATGATGTCAATAACTCCACCTCTCTCTCTCTCTTGGGTGTGAACTGGTTCTAACTCAGTTTCCCAGAGAAAGGGCTGGCAAGGTCAGGTCACATTTCCTGTCAGCATGTTTGCATAATATGGAATTGCAAACAAATGGAATTATTTGAACCTGAAACAAAAGATAGCCATTTTATTACAGACAAGGTTGGCTTAGTGGTTATGCTTAACTCCTTGAATTCGGGAGACCCAGGTTCAAACCTGGTCGGCTATCTTGGTTGTGGTTTTTCGTGGTCTCCCACAACCTCCTTTAATTGCTCATATAGGTACATAAAGGCGGATCATAAATTCGGACACTTTGCCCCCTGCCACATAGCATGTTGCCTGCAGGTCAACGAATTGAATTGAAATAAAGCAATACGATAAATTGCCTAAACTGAGTCGGCGAATTTGCAGTTAAAAATCGTCCAACTAATATTATGCATAACTTCGAAACATTGGGAAGCGCTACATACAATAGCAAAACTCAATGAAAATAAAGACTGTAAAGACTGTAAATGATGCTCAAATGCATAATACTATCAATAAACAATATGCAGATGCTTTTCCATCACAAATATTAGCCTTGCTATATCAAGAATGTAATAATGTACATTTAGTTCAGTCATTGTAGTTGAACAAGTTTTCCAAAATAATTCAAAAGCGTTTTTTATTTTGTTTGAAGGAACGCAGACATAAAACGGTCAAGTAAACGAGCATTCAGCAACAGCATTGAAAATAGATTTGAAATTTAAAAAACAACAATATCTATAGTATATTGAATCATAAAGCCCTAGAAAGCAGTCCAATAAAGTTTGTCTCAAGAAGATACGAGCAGAAGATGCTTCCAAAGACGCTTCGGTACTTTTATGATAACGCGTTCCGACTGTTTTACAATGATGAGGCATTAATTATGTAAAACTCAATCAATTGATTAGGCATTAAGGCGAGCTAAGAGGCGAGGCCAATCATAAACTAATACGAACTGAAGACCAGATCATTCGGATATGGGGATGAAGAGATAAAGGAGAAGACAGAGACCCCCGTGAGAGCAACCTAAAGCCACGCTTTGATCGGATATGGACTAGAGAGTCATTGGGGAGAAATAGTTGAGGATGAAAGAAATACAATGAAAAGATGAGCAAGAAAGGATGCTGTTGCTGTTGCCAAGGTAACCAGCACTGGGACTTAAAACTAATACAGAAAACGACCTCCCAATTGCTACAAATGTCCCACGATGGTCAACTAACGAACATCTCTTCGCTATCGCCACTGGACATTGCGAAGAGTTAGACGATTGGCTTCCTCCACATTTTGCACCGATTCAGTCAAGATAGCGAGTTGAAACTAAATATTTATCGCAGTGACCCCTATTGGCTAGACTGTGTTTTTTACCTGATGGGCCATCAAGAGATCTTTTACGATAGTTCACATGGTATAGTACAAGGGTCGGCAACCTGTGGCTCTTTCGATGTCAAGTTGTGTATATACCATAATACACCATAATACAAAAAGTGGCTCTTTAAAAACTGAGAAATTTTGTAAATTATAACTTTTGGCTCCTCCTCAAAAGGTTGCAGACCCCTGGTATAGTACCTTGTTCTTCAGAGCTAGGGCAGGTTAGATTAATTGAGACCTACCATAGAGTAGCAAAGTTCTAGCAAATTGTGGACCTGTGTTGGGAAGGAGAGAGATCTACAATAATTTGCATGTACATGTATATGTTTGTTATGTTGTATCACCTTGTTCTTCAGAGCTAGGGCATGCTAGCTTAGAAACAAGAGATCAGAAGAGGCTTAAATGTGATACAGTTTGGTGTAGTGTATGGAAGGAGTTTATCACTAGAGCGGGGGAATGGACAAGGTCCGCATTACAAAACAGCGCAAGCGCGAGTAGGTAGCGCCACGTAGTGGCAAATAAAAATTGAAACTTGTAGAGGAGAGGAGGTTGCAATATCAAGCAATGAAGATGGTTTCTTCATTAATATTTCAAAAAGTTACTATTTTAATATTTTGAAAAAATTCACAAAATTATTTCGTACCATTATCATAAACCTCCCAAAGTTTCATTTTGGTGTCATGCTTAGATCACTAGATATTATTATTTAAAGGTTTATTTCTAATGTGGTTCTGTGTTAAAATCGCGTTTCTATCCCCTACAAAAATTGCAACTTACTACCACAAGGGGGCGCTGCACGTAACAAAGACCTTGTCCATTATACTTATTTTTGCTGTGGCTGTAACAATTCAGTTTATTTTAAAGTCTTAATGGAAACATCTGGTCAAATTAAATTTATCTAGCATGAAGCTAACATTATGCATGCCCAAATTTTGGGTAAAAAGCAAACATTCCAAGCTGCACCAAAAAGGGTAATAAAATTCAGCTTATCTGGCCAGTGGCGCCACACATACGCAACAATTGCCTTAAGACCCCTAAAAATTGCTCGCTAGGCAGAGGATAGGGTCGCTAGAGGAGTTCAAGCGTCAAACTTGTTGCTAAAATCATTAGCGAGAACAAGACGAGCCAATCGATAAAGCCGCAAGGTCCTCTATAAATCAACCGAATGACGCATGCGCCTTAGGAAGAATCAACGACAACTCCGATGGAGATACGTGTTCGCGCGGTACAAACACGGCAATCCACTCAAATCTTAATCACAAACAAAGTCTTCGTTTAATTGGTCAGAAGCAATTAGTCAATTCATCGAAATGGGCATCCAAGAATGCACAAAAAGAATAAGCGAACATAGGGAATGTCTGGTTGGTGCCTTGATTACCACCAAAGCACATTTCCAGAAACTGCATTTTTAGACGTGCACATTGTACTAGATTTATGCATATACAGTATATATTCAGCAAATTTACAGTATTTTGCAAGATTGTTAACATCGATCCCACACTGGAAATAAAAGCATCTTAAAAACTGTCCACTAAAATAAGACAAAATAAGGCATATTTTTACATATTTAACTTCAATCAACATGCATCTTACTCATTTATTTTGTTTAATATCTAATAAATGCAACTTATTTTAAGATAAAAAGTTGCAAAATAAATACAAAAACATTTTTAGTTGCAGAGTAAATGAAAAATCTAAAAAATACTATAAGAATAATTAGATTATGATTATAGAAAATGTTATTGAAACTATGAAGGACAAGCAATGGGACCAAATGAGACCCCAATCTAAAATGGATTTTATTCTGTGGGATCTATAACATGATGCCTTTGATAATACGATATTATGAGATCCCAATCATTTAACAAGATTTATAATTTTTAATTGAGATGATTTGAACGATTTGTAATATCATAAGCAATATGGTCTCACAACAAAATTTTGCAATAGGGTCATAGGGAATTTCAAAACTGATTTTATAGCCTAGGAACAGTAATGCAAAAGGTAGTGATCCAGAACTAGTATGCATAATAAAAATAAAAGTTACAATAACTCCTACATGTACAACCTTTTTTTGAAAACGTAGCCACTCTTACTCAAAAAACTTCCAAAATTTGGATTGGTAGCCAAGGCTGAAAGATGGTCAATACACCACAGTGATATATGTCATAAAAAAGCACGCTTCGAAATAATGCATACGAATTTCTCAACAAAAAAAAATGTATAGTGTACAATAGAGAAAGAAGAAGACGAAAAAAGGGGAGGGAATGTGACAATTCCATATAACGGTCGATACAAATAAGGTTTTTTACCCGAACTTCAAACCATCTTTTCACTCGCCTGCAAACTGCTTCAGCTAGGATATGGCCAAAATATGAAGAAAATGAAAAGCAGAGGGCGTGATGTTGGCTAGAAAATCTATACTAAAAAATACACCATTGCAGCCATAAAGGTGGGGCAACATTTGGCTCGAGTCTGTAATATACACAGGGGTATGCCACACATTAAGCCGCAGTGTGCTGTAATATGGACGAGGCAATGTAATGATAGCTTTGTACTTGTTGCCAATGTGAACATCATACAGAGTCAATATGCTGTTTTATAACTAGATGAAAACTATGTTAAAGCTGCTATATGGTAATAAAACCGCGCTATTCAACGTATGCACATAATGTATAAATGTATACATGCTACAAAATGCATTAATGCATATGCTACAAAATGCATTTTAAATTTATAGTTAATGATTTAAAAAAATGCATTTTGTTATTACTAACAATTTCAAAATGCATAGCAAAGACAGTTGGCTCTCGATATAACAAACACCAAGGGGACGGGACATTTGTTCGCAATACCAAGAGTTCGTTATACTGAGAAGTTATTTGTACACATTTTTTCTCTCCTAAACAGCTGTGGTTTTTTCTGACATGTACTTCTATCTTCTATTGAACACCAGGAATTCAATTTTTGCCAAATGCTGGAGAGAGTATACACACTAAAGCCGCTCTGTTGTATTTTGAGTACCCCTTAAATAAACGATATAACGTTTTAAGACATTAATTTTTGAAACCAACAGTGAAAATATGAATCTTATATGACACAACAGGATTTTCTGTCTGATTGCTGTTCGTTATAAACAATCATTTAGTATTGTGAAATAGTGAAGGGACCAGCCAAACCGTTCGTTATATCGAGCGGTTCATTATACAGAATGTTAGTTATACCGAGAGGCTATACGTGAGAGGTATAGGCATTTTGGTCGGGTCCAGCCATTCTGTTCGCTATATCGAGAGCGGACTCAATTGTTGGCTCTCCTGCAATACAACAATGCTTGCAGTGATTGCCTATTTATGGTTTATCAAATACTTGTGCATTTTTAAAATGGTATTTTCAGTGCTTATTTAGGACCAGCCACTTCGTTCGTTATATCAAGTGTCAAATGTGCATTACATTTCATTATGGAAAAACTTGACATGTTGAAAAGATAAATTGCCTTTTTTTTAAAAAAATTACTACCGAATTTCGAGAGTAGGTACGTTCACGTAAACATACCATTTCAATGACGTTCTATCTACTTAAGGCTGGCCAGGTACCTATAGTTTGTCACGAATTTTTGTTAATTCTACGAAATAAACTACCTACACGCAATTTTTTCTCCAAAATTCGTTTCCAAATCGCAAACCACTAGTGTTCGTTGCCGTAAGGTAACATGAAATAAAACGCTAGTAAAAGTTGAATTGATCCCAACTTGGGAATTGGCATTGTTCCCCCGCCTTAAGCCAATGATAAACAATGCACTTTTATCAATATGAAAAAGTGTTATTACGCATCCTATTGCATCAGCGTTGATTGCGATTTATGGAGTACTGTCAGTGAAGTAGCTTTTTTCCATTTATCAACTCACATTCTCCCCTCGTCACACCTAATTTATAAAAAAATAGCTTCCCGTCCCCTTTAATTGCTACTTTTATTTTCCGGAACACACGCCTATATTTTCCAACGTGTTTTGCTCACCATTACGTCCTGCGCCATTCATTCGCTAATTACACAACTACATTTCCCTGAATTATTAACGACGATTTTGTGTTTAAAGTGGATACATCCATTTAGAAATTTACTATATTCCACTTTCCTCGCTAAACGATTGCATCATTAAAGTTAGAGCTATTATACTTCGGTTAAGTTAACTTATTGGAGACAATAGAGGGATTGTGCAGGTTTCCTTTAATCTTGACGACATTGGCAACAGTTTTTTTTTTTGCCAATGCGCATGCGTGGAGACGTTGTTAATGGTTGAGGGGAGACGACAATTTCATTAGTTTAATGAATTGCCACAACGTCTTTGAGGAGCATAACAACTTACGGCGAATAACTTATTGATGCGCATGCGTAATAGTGTGTTTATCGTTCTCGTTAAGATTAAAGGAAACTTACCCAATCCATCCAATAAGCATTATTAGACGGATTGTAAAGGTTTCCTTTAATTTTGACGACATTGGCAGCACTGTTTTTTTGCCAATGCGCATGCGTGGTGACGACATTAAAGGGTTCGTGTTAAAGAGAGACGACAATTTCATTAGTTTAACGTATAACCACGTCTTTGAGAAGCATAACGACATTTACGGAGCATAACTTATTGATGCGCATGCGTAATAGTGTGTTTATCGTTCTCGTTAAGATTAAAGGAAACTTACCCAATCCATTCAATAAGCATTATTAGACGGATTGTAAAGGTTTCCTTTAATTTTGACGACATTGGCAGCACTGTTTTTTTGCCAATGCGCATGCGTGGTGACGACATTAAAGGGTTCGTGGTTAAAGAGAGACGACAATTTCATTAGTTTAACGTATAACCACGTCTTTGAGAAGCATAACGATATTTACGGAGCATAACTTATTGATGCGCATGCGTAATAGTGTGTTTATTATTCTCGTTAAGATAAAAGGAAACCTGATTAATCCCTCTATTGTCACCTACATCGTACATGTATATTGAAATAAAATTACATCATTTAGGGCCGGTTGTACCAACAAAGGTTAAGAATAACCTAGGGTTAACCCACCTTTGCACTACACATGCATGGTTAGGAACAAAATGGAGATTCTGGTGGTGACCATTTTAAAGAACAATTAGTAGTTTCTAAAAGTCACATTTCCACTATATTCTTTTCTGTTAATCTCCACATATTGCTTTAGCATCCATAGTCTTTCATAATATCGTTTCTGCATTCCCAGGTCATGGTTGCCTAGTTACGAAGGGTAAACCGAATGAGGGGTTCAGGAGAAAAGGGTTATTCCTCTGCTAAAATCAAGGCCTTGTTACACAGGGACCGATGTTATGCGTGCCATTGTTTCAATTGTCATTGCCACTAGAAGAGAATATGATACGAAAATCCATGTATACTTCCCATGGAGAGAGAGAAGTGCAGCTCATAAACGATCCAACAACCAATATGTTATCGTAGCTCGGACTTTGTTATATAATTATGTCAAAATCTGTGGGAAGCCACAATAGCTTTTGGCCAAAGCACAAGTATACAACCATCGAATTTGTTAGCATGAAGAGATGGCATACTTTCTTAATTTTTATATCGAGCTGCTAAGTCATTTTATTTAGATTAGCAACTACGTATTTCCATCAGCAGGGTGTCCAGTAAATTTTCTGGGAAAATTCAACTATATTTTAGGGATTTTAAAGGCACCAAATGCAAAAAATATCCAACATGGAATCAAAAATATCAAATATTGAAACAAAAAATGGCAGGGAAATGCAGGTTTTTGGCAATTAAACTCTGCTTGTGAGTAGTATATAGTGCCTATATGGCGCCCCCTCGGGGCATTTAGGTTTTGCGGCGTGGCATTTTCTTTTTTTGATTTTCCAGTAAACCATCATGGAGTAATTGCACTGAAAAATCAACAAAAAAATGCTACGCCGCAAAACCTAAATGCCCCCAGGGGGGCGCCATATGGGCACTATATACTACTCTTGTGATACCCAATAACTAATGACAAAATACTGACAAACAACTACTTGAAAAAAATGGGGGAAATTCCCTATTTTGCAGCTGTATGTATTAATTTGTAGCTGTTTTCATATGAACCTGTCTGAAATAATATTTTCCCTGGTCCCAAAAGTATTATTTTAGACAGGTTCTCCTGTATAACGAATTTAATGAAAATTTAAAGATGCAATTTTGTATATATTGAAAACACACGAAATAACAAGAGTATCACAAAAACACATTATTTCTAATAAAATACTTTATAACATTTGAAAAATAGCATTTTTATATCATGTTTATCAAATTACCAGAAATTGCCAATATGGACAGGTAATTCCAGTATTTACTGTATATTTAACTCGCTATTTAGGAATAATTCCAGAGATTTTTGAAGTTCCCAATTTTCCAGAAGTGGATGATGGGATATGAGACTTCATTTTTTCAAAGAAAGGTATTGATTTTAAGACTTTCCACGAGCTAATTTTTGTTATTTTCGGTTTTTAATGGTAATAAATAACTCGAAAAAAATAGATTGCTACAAAATTTATACACTAGAATATAAATTACGTTTTATAAGGCGTTTGGTTCGGTACAGTGTCTTAAGGGCCTTAAAAAAACATGTTTTTTTTGTTTCCAAAATATATACATGTAAGTATATCTGTTCTACGCCTGTTGTGAAAAGATTTTTAAGAGCAAAACCCAGCAGCGACATTCACTATTATCAAGCATAAAAGTAAGCGATAAATTCAGAGCATATATAATAACAGAGAAGAAAATTTTACGATGCACAATTATTCCGGCATATTGCAAAGTTAACAACCCATGAAAACGCCTTAGTCTTGTACCCGGATGGCAGCCATATTTTGGACAAAAGCAGTGTATTTGAAAGCGAGGATAAACGAGCTTTATTAACGAGGGGTTAGATAATTCCTGGAAAATGCCATCAAGGTGGCATTTATGTAGGATGGAAGAAATTAACGGACGCATCGTGCCCCTAAATTACTGCGCAGACATCTTCCTTAATGGAGCCATTAAATTACTTATCTTTCAGTTTATACCTATTTACAAATTATTAAATAATCGTGAGATGAAATAAAAAGAGATGATATAGCTATTTTACACATGGATTTTAAAACAGGATTGCTGTGGCTTTATAAGATGGAGTATTTTCAAATTTTCGAGCAAATGAGGTGAAAGGTTAATGGCAATTGCACGTGTTAATGTAACGCCTAAATGTTTGCTTGACGCGCACGTTTCCGACTCGCGGGACTACTTTTCGCACTGAGCATGCGTAGTACGATACAAGACAGTGTTGTCGATAACGTGTCGTCTTAGGACACGCCGCTCAATTTTTCTAATGATTTAGCAAATTGTGGAAATACTAAATACTACTTGTATAAATTTTGAAACCCAATCAAGGTGTCTGGATAATTTGGTAACACACAGGTCAAATTGTTATTAAATATATTTTTAACTACATAATATTACTTTATTTCTGATTTACGGCGTTTAGAGGAGATATTTGCCTACTATTTAAGTTAGATATTATGAGAGTATATTAAGTATATTTAACAAGAACCGGGTTTTCGGTACGTTTTTCAAGCGGGTTTTCCACCTGTGACAAAACAGGGATGGAAAAAAGGTGTATATGAAAATGTCGTTTAAAAACACTCACCATTTGTCGTTTCTAAATTCATGAACGAAGCAGAAATCGCTTTGAAAGGGAGGCCATGACGCCTTTTTCGTGTGCCCCTATCCCTTTGTAAAGCCGAGTTTTCGGCTCTCTGGTCTCGGCTCACCTATCATCGCCGGCTCTAAAATATCGGTATTACAAATGGATAAGGGGAAGTGTTAACGTAAGCCGGTGTGTTAACATGGCGACGGCTGTGTTCATTCCGTGAGAAGAATAACGATTTTTGGAAAAGTTTGGCATTATTTGTGTTTCATGGAAGTAAGAGGGTAAGTAATCCTAAGTTACAATGTCCGTAGAAAGTGGAGGTAGGTAAATTTCGGTATTTTTAATTAATAAAAGTAGGTTTTAGCGTAGGTGTTTGAGTTCGTTTAATAAGCCGTTTGTAAGCTGCCATGGGAACAAACGCACAAACGAACTAATAAACATATGCAGTTAATTATTCAACAATATGGCAAATTGATCATGGCTTTCCCTCAGAAATTTCAAGGTGATTGGATACCCTTAGGGACTACTTTTAATTGTCATGTACCCTGTAGATACATGTACATATTTCAACATTCAAAAAAGTAATTTAATCCGATAACTTGCTATTTCTACCTCATTGTGTTCAATCACTCTCACTCACAATAGCATACACAATCGATAATTGTATGAAACATCGTATGAAGCAAAATTATTAAATGTAAATAATTTTTTATTTTTTCCCCAAAAATGTCTTAAATTTGGGGGAGGATATTAGACGAGATTAGTATGAGTACTGCTTCAGAGAGTACACCATGGCAAAATCCTTCCTGGCTACACTGTATATGTGTATGTTAATACTTCTGTATGATTGCATTTGATATATTTGCATACATTCTTGTACATTTTAACATCTTCCTATATTCCATAGTGCTCCATTAGATATAGGTAGGTTGAACAGCGTTCAATAAATGTGCATCAATGTCAACACCTCTTTGCATCGAAAAGCTAGGTCTACATATGCAAAGTGTGAATATATGCACTCTAGTTGTAAGTCAATCGAAACGGCATAGGAGCTAGAGCAAAAAGTCTATCCATCGATCTTTTCTCCCTTGCCTGTAATTCCCCAATTCTCCATTTCTCTCCCATTTTTCCCCATAGCGTATCCTTGCAACGTGTCCCCCATATTTCCAAGAAACGTGGGCAGCATTTGCTATTTCCCATTCAAACTTCAGACCTATGGGGCATTGCGATTTCTCTAAGTAATGCACCAGGATTACCTTTAAGCTATCTCAAAAATATGCTACGCAATTTCAAACCGTTGACTTTCGATACACCCCTCCTCACCCTCCCCCTTTTTCACACACACACCTATAGTGCCCAACTACTTTTTGCCAAAAAAACAACCTACACCAATACATCACCGAGAATTTTTACAAGAACCAAATTTATATTCAGAATAGGTGTTGACAATATTGACATCAGGAAGTTGGAAGTGTTGACCTCTAGCGGCTGGAGATTAAGCAAGTACATCTCATAACTTATAAGCACATAGCTTTAGTCTTAAGACTAACAAGTAAAATTAAGACAATTTTTTTTCAGAAAAGGTTTTCGACTAAGATTAAAATTGCAAAATGTACCTTAGTCTTAATTTTGAAATCAATGGAATAATATAGTTGACAGAGCAGATAAGTGATTCATCATCCGATAATGGTAAATAAGCATAGGTGTCACAAGGTTTAGGCTATTATCACTACAATAAGTTGTTCTGAAATATCCTAACAGTTTTTCAGAATTTTGAATGGTGTTTCAAGTTATCATGTGATATTTTGATCCAAAATAGACACTTATGTACTTTGTATTTCAAAGTGATTTCAAAGACACATGTGAATCTTCACTGTGCTTACAATTAAAATAACTAATTCTTCACATGATCCATCTTAAATTATGATTATTACAATGCATGCTTTTCTTTAAAATCATTATAATTATACAGATTGTAAGATAAAACCAGTTTAGATACATTGCATTTAGAATTAGAGTTTTGCCCCTTTTATCAACGTCTCATGCTAATGCACAATTTGTTAAATTGGGAAGTTAGAAATCTGATCATTTTTATTACGAAATCTTTTTCTCGGAAATATCGTTGTTTACCATTTAACTTATGATGCCTTAAGAAGAAAAGGCAATTAAGATTGAAGCGAGGAAAGTATAGAGGTTGTTGCAATGGGTCTTTAGAAATGCCAGACGACAGCAGCAACTAATGTTGATGCAATCGCTGCCATTGCCTATCAGCTATTATCTCCCCACGAACGAAATAAATAACTTTTTTTCTTGTTGGGTACAAAGACAAATAACCTTATTTATAACATGAAGTAAGACTCATGAAGTGCAAATCTTCACTTGATTAACTTAGAAATCTATTGCGTGGTGGCAAAAAAAGTAAATAAGGCAGAGTCAAGGGTATGTTTGGCAAATGGCACTTTTCTTCATATATATAGGTGTATAGTGCTTGCCACGCAACGTTGCTTTGATTAAATCAAGGCATAAGCGAGAACTAGATTCATTATCAAACCAATAGATGTTGACAAGTGTGTTCCGAGAGTCACTATTCAACATTATCGTCTACCATAAATATCTGAAATTGCAATAACACAAACGTCATTCAAAACTCAAAGGAAAACCATATTGGAAAAATTTATTTTTCTCAAAATTTCATCGTTGAACAGCTGTTACTTTAGATAAAAAGTTCCCATATATATATTTAAAAAAATATTTGTTTAAGTATGGAAGTAGCATCCAAAATATGAAAAAAATTGATTCTTAAAAAAATACCTTCGAGCTGAATTTTTGTTATTCAAAATGCTTAGACATTTTAAGATCATTATTATAGCTGAAGTATAATATTTTGTTTACCAAAATAAGCACTGGAACGACATGATTTCAATATGCATAAATTTGTGTACGTCAATTCTTATCCCCTATTAGTAATTAACGTTGCCACAATGTGATCAATTTCAATACCTGGGATTACTGTAGCTTGTCAACTGCAATAAAAGCGAAATCAGTTTAAAAGCTCATATAAATAATTCACAAGCTCCAATTTATATAAACGAGAATCTAAAATCAATATCTCGTAAGCACCTGGGAATTAAATAATGCGAGTATAAAGAAATTACACGAGATAGATCTATAAATGTGCTTTTCACAACCTCATGGGAGCGACAAGGTTCACATAACAAACATGCATAGCATTTAAAAGATTTCAAGTCATAAAATAAGATAGACAAGCTTAGTAAGACATTTGACCCACTAAAAACATACAAAAACTAACCAAAATAATTTTCTACATATTTACTTTTTGTGTACTATTGTCGAAATTTCACATCGAAAAGTATCAAAATAGCAGTATTGAAATATTCTAAATTTGTTTCCATTAATACCAATCCTATTCTCTTCCACCACCTTTAACGATGCATTTGAAGTTCTCCAGACGCTCGTGTACTTTTTGACTTTGCCAAACGCATCCGTTTTCCAATTATACCTTAAATGTTTCCCACATGAACATCTTAAATGACAGATACAAAAGGGGCCCAAGTGGGTTAGCAGCCAGAAACTCCCATTGCCTTGGCAACAGCCCTTAACACTCAGCGTGTAAAAAAATACCTCCTTCGCATACTGAATAAATGCATTTGATTTTAAAACGGCAAGAAAATAGCTCCAGGGTCAAAAGCCACACTTTTTTTGTTTTCACGCGAATGAGAGTGAATCGTTAATTCCTCGGTGAAATAGACGTCAAACCAGAAACACTACGTTTTCATCCAAATTCATTCATCGGGAACATGTGCTATAAGAATGGTTCGAGATCGTTCGAGCTCGTTTGTTTGATATCGTTCGAGCTTATTCGTTTGATATTGTTCGAGTTCGTTCAAGCTCATTTAATTGTTAATATCGTTCAAGTTCGTTTCTAGCTCGTTTGTTTGATATCGTTCGAGTTCAATCGAGCTCGTTTGTTAAATATCGTTCGAGATCATTCGAGCTCGTTTGTTTTATATCGTTCGAGCTCATTTGTTTTCTATCGTTCAAGTTCATTCGAGCTCGTTTGTTTTATATAGTTCGAGTTCGTTCGAGCTCATTTGTTTGATATCGTTCCAGTTCATTCGAGCTCGTTTGTTCGATATCGTTCGAGTTCAATCGAGCTCGTTTGTTTGATATTGTTCGAGTTCATTCGAGCTCGTTTGTTTGATATCGGTCGAGTTCATTCGAGCTCGTTTGTTTGATATCGTTCGAGTTCAATCGAGCTCGTTTGTTTGATATTGTTCGAGTTCATTCGA
>JAQGCC010004091.1:0-13794 GCA_034698905.1 Xestoiulus laeticollis
CTGTTCGCACGATGGAGTTTGCAATCGTGACAGAAAAGTCGCGGCTTTATTGGCTCCGTGAGAACGGGGCTTTATGTTCACTTTAAAATAACAGCACTCGTAAAAAAACCTTTTAATTAGGCATCGGGTCATTGATCACTATAGGAGGCGCTAGTGTCGTTTCTTAAGCAAAATCCGTGACGTCATCGCAGAGCGCTCCGTAGTGTGTCAGCGTTCTATAGGCTGACACTACGAATGCATTCTTTTTACATTTAAAATTGCAAAATTTTGACTGTATTTTGTCAAAGAGATGTACTAAAATGACATAGGTGAAAATGTTACTTGAGACTGATCTGTAAATTAAATTTCAGCTCTTTAGGACGTTTAAAAGCTGGTTAAGAAGGGCATGAAAGAAGTCCAAATAAACAAACAAGAAAAGATCCGTTCACGTGAAGTTAAATGAAAGGTTGTAATAAAAAAAAACTTCAAATTGGAGGTTTAATCATGATATAGAGTACGATCATTAATTTTGAATAGCAACTCTGCTATAAAATAGCTAAACTAATTAAATATTTATATGGATATACCTTCCTAAGAACAAAAAACACTACAGGCTCTACATTTTTTTGCTAACTTTTATGGATTTTTGTAAGAATTCTTTACCTTTTTTGTATATCTCAATGGCCTATGATCCAATAAGTACTTGCAGGGCTGTTTGCCACACTATTTTAAGCTGTTTTTCATGGCTTGCCAAAATGATTTGTACCACACTGTTAGTTTCCAGGAATTGCACCCTAGGATTCCTAGTCACCCAACAACCATTAACCAATGGTAACATTGTAGTAAGCCACTCTAAACTAAGAGTTGCCCGGTACCATAGCGACCATTTAGTTTCATAATTTAAATTCGTAACAATGACTTTAGTTATTTTTGCAACAGCCATGATGCTTTTTCAGCTGGCAACTCTGTATAAAAAAACATTTTTCCCAAAATAGCTTTGAAGATGGGCGTTTCCCGACATTTTAAATAACGACGTTGGCAATGAGCGCTAACTCTTAACATGTGGCTGTACATTGCAGTAGAAATGTGCCTTACATAATCAATATGGCCTAATTAATATTAAAACAAGCGCAGCCTTTATGACCCAAGTTTGAATTCCATCGGAGCAATGCCAGTTACTCGATGATAAATGAGAAATCAATACTTTACAATGAAAGCAAGAACCTTATTGAAGTCATCAATGCAGAAGAAGACGAGGCGCAGAAATTTCGCTTCCAGCAGTAATGTTGGCTCATATTTTTCAGCTGAAAACTAGAAAACAATGGCGCACCATCTCAATTTGGTAAACACAGGCATGGCTTTCTCAGAATAATAGCAGCCATTATTTGAAATAGCTGTTGCTTAGCAAAATGCTAATTAAGCAGCCTGTACCTCCCTCGGAGACTGCCTTTCTATACCTTAGGTGTGTGTGTCATGCAAACCGAGACTTCAATAAAGTATCAGAAATATTAAAAACGCTGAAACATGATAAATACTTCTTCGAACTCATAATGAAAGAAAAGTGATGACATGGAGCTTAAATTACCGGGTTGACAAAACATGAGCCCGATGAAGAAAATGCGTTAGAAATCAAAATAACATTAGCATTTCAATCAGTTCCTAGTGATGCAACTTCATGCAGTATTAGAAACCATTATACTTCATACATTGAAATGACAAAAACATCAAAATGTATGTTGTCTCAATGTTTTTTTTATAGTATTTTAGCCTAGCTTGCTATTTTACCAAGAAAAAAAAACCTATATGCAAATACATAAAATGCAATAATATTTAGCTTTAAATTAATGTATAATCATACATTGATGAATTTTTATTCATGTATGTTTAATGCCATTTTGAGCATGAGTCTTCATGACAACAATTAATTGAACGCCACGAGCTATAAAAGTACATGTAAATGATAGGCTATATATAACGGTATTATTTTTCCCCGTTCACCATTTTGGTTGACCACTAGTTTTTCTCACAGATAAAAACCTCGGAGAACAATATAAAAAAAATGATATCACTATATACATGCACGCATATAAGCACATGAGGCCATATTTAAAACGATTAATCCAATTTTTTTTGGATATATATACTTAAATACAATGTGAAAATGCATGTATACTGCACAACATCTAAACAGAAATGACTTATTTGATATTTCTTTCAAATGCCAACATAACGAAAAATATAAAAAAATCCATGCTTTCAAAATATCAAACTCAAGTGCATATGGATGTTGTAAACGTTGCTAAAGCAAATTGTAAACCCAAATTACACCGCTTATTGGAAGTTACAAATCTGATGACTGGTTTGGAAGTTAAACCCTCGTTTTACCCAGCAATTGTTATGTTTGACCGAGAGGGTATTAAAAACCCCAGATGTATAAGGATCCTGCCCATCGTTATTGTTGATATATGGAAAAGCGTTGTTTACAGCGCATGCACATGAAGAGAACCTTCTGCATCTCTTAACTCTCGCGTCTGTAAAAGCATTACTATAAATTAAAAGCAGGAAAGTGACAAAACCTCCCTTTTGCCGCTGTACAAAATGTTACACAAGAAGATCTTTTATGAATTCTCCGAGTTGCGCACGGCCATAGCCGTGAAATGCATTTGAGCTGAAGCAGATCCTCCGCCGCAGCACAGGGCTCACTCCTCATCAAATATTTATGATATTTACGGATACGTTTTATTTTCCGCTCTTTCCATTTTTAGATCATTCCTTTCACTGGCTGCTGTCTTTTGAGATGATTTGCTACAACTGGAAAAGGACGTATGAATAAAACCGAGCATAAGTTATCTGCGTGAAGCAAAAGCTTCAAAATTTAAGATACGAAGGAAAAAAAAGGAAAATAACAGCTCTACTTATCTTTGAAGCATGGGCTCTTAATTAATCCAAACTACTTTAATACTAAACCTTATACGCAATAGGTACATTCAAGGTCGAGAAACTTAGCCACGATTGGTTTTTGCTTAGTTGACGGAGGCCTGAGTGGGCTGGCCGTGCTTGTGACATTCTATACTTTATGTTGTATTGGCGCTTCATCTACTGTATATTATTTTTTACGTTCAGAAGTAATGATGAATTAAGTAGCACACAAGTTGAGTCGTGTAGGTTAACAGGAAATTGGTTTCTCTGCAGCCTCCGTATCTCCCAACTTAGCAGAATGTGGATAAATAAGCGATAAGATTAAGTTCGTGAGGACCCCTTGCTAATACTAAAATTAACTAAACGTGATTAAATCAACAATTTCTTGATTTCTGTCTTTTACGAAATAAAATTCGGACAAGTTGTACTTTTTACAAAACGACACGTCAGAATAGCGCTTCTGACGTGTTATGTTGCGTGTGACAACGCCTCCTTGGCCGAAATGGGCCAATTAGAAAACAGACTCCTTCATACAACTCGCATGGAAACATGCCATAGACGAGATGACAGATATTGTGTCGTGCCAAACAAAAACCTGTCCGCTCTACGCCTACGTAACCATAAATGCGTCCGGATGCAGACAAAATGTCACCACGCTTCCCTAGCATATATGCCTAGAAGCCTGCTTTACACTCATTGCAATTAAAAATTTTAAAAATAGATGCTTTCGCATCCAAGTATATTTGATTTGTTTGGGAGCATTGACCATTTGAAAAGCAGCAAACGGGAACCATAAATCTAGGACTAAATAGAGCCCGAGCTAAACGAAATTAACGAAGAGCATCGGCATGGGTCGATACTAACAAACCTAATTTAAGCGATAAAAACAAAGCATTTCGACGAAAGGAAACCGAAGAAAATCGCGACGTAAATCGAGGGCTTTTTTTTAACGTTGCGGAGTGGGGGGGGGAAACATAAAAATTGCGCTCGCGAATCGTTTTAGTGGCTTCGCAGCAATCGTGCGGAATCCATAAAAGTTGCTTAAAATTGCGTTTAATTGCCTCCTTTTGCTTAGCTGCAAATTTGGCAAATGATTGAGAGCTGTAAATAAGCACACTGTACATGCATGTGCACACACTTCCACGAGGTGTTCTCCTCCACGCAGCGCTGTGTATTAACGAGAAAGGTCAAAGGTCAGCTTCTGCTCGAAAATAACCCGTTCCGCGATACGCTTGTAGGTCGATGGGGGTATCGATTGGCAAGTTTCAAAGGTTGAAAAAACACGTGTATCGAGCATTGAAATTTTAATAGGTATACGAAGGGTTCATCAACCAACCCGTGAACCAGTCATGTCAGACAAATAGTACAACAGTCACTTTAACGCTTAAAACGAGGGTCATAATGGGACTCAATTTGCATTATTATTATATGCTGATTACGCATTTGCTGGCATGTGTCGTACAAATAATGAAGGAGACCTATACAAGTGGAACCCTTTTTTACAATTTTATTTTGTAATTTTTCATCAATGAACAACGATGAAGACGAGAACTGAATTTTGGTAAAAAATACCAAATTTGTAATGACCGAAATCTTTTGAAGAGGACTGCTGAAGAGCAATGTTAGTTTTACTGTTAATGTTATACATGTATAGTATATTACGCAGATGTTAAACTGGTATGTGTAAAAAAAAAACTATAATTAATTACCAAATTTAAAAACCCGCCACAAGCATAATCAAAATTTCCTGCAATTTTAAACATAAAGGGCTATAAATTAATACAAAAAGATAATTATCAGACAAATTCCTAGAAACGTGCGTCTCGTGTTTTCAAAAAAAAAAATAATAATAATAATAAAAAATCGAAAGTAGTTTTAAATAGGACTTTGTTTGTAGGCCAAACTTGAATACGAATCTCCTTTCCCCCATAACGTATTTTATTTTCACCCATATCCCCATTTACAATATAATAGGGGGGTATAGCAATTGAACGCAATGAAGCGCGGCTAATATTCCCAAATGTAATAATAGCCAGGTGTTCGTAATTAGTTAAATTTAACATGGTCAAAAATGCAAATTGCCAAAAATATGTAGGTTAACTGCGCTAAATTGTGTTTTAAGAGTGTTGTATTTTGGCTAATTTACCCGCGTGAAATTGCGCCGCACATTGCAACTGTTCAAACCCCCCATTGAGAACACCAATGATGCATTTCAAAACAGCTCAAATTTAATAGAACGAATTTGCAGCATGTATAGCAGATGACCTTCCAGGCACATACAAAAATGTATGTTGAACATCAATCTTTATTAACTATCTTTCTATGCGATAATTTTGGTTTGGCCTTACCAGGATCACTATATGGAATTCGAAATAGACAGTACAAACTTCCCATTGAACACTAAAAAGCAATTTAAAGAAAATAGTCTTAGAAAAAAATTCTTAACTACAATTGCAATTACTGGAGCTGCACTCACTGATATTTTTTGTAACCATTGTTAAACAAGAAAATAATCAAATTTGGCTACTCTTTCATTGTTGAATTTTTAAAACAGCTTGACAACTTCATTTATATTTTGCCATCGTGGGCATCAATGAAGACATGACATTGTATCTATATACAGTGCACATACACATTTGTATATATACACACAGATCGAAATAGCCAGCTGATTTTTATAAGTACAAGTCCTTCAATAAACGTTATATAATCATAGGCTACATTTACAGAATTTGACATTTAATTCATAGCTTCTATTGATGTAAAAAGTGCAAGTACACCAAAACCTATGAATAGCGCAAACCAAAGGTTGTGCTATTTGGAGGGCTAGTGTTATTTGCAGGTTCAACTAAGGTGATGACCATACACACCGTGCCGACTGTGAGTTATCGTTATTTACAGGTTTCGTGTACATATAGGCCAGTATATTTATTGAATATAATGTATAACTAAGCTATAATGAATAAATAGACCCAAGGCTAGTCATCCGACTTCGTGTTTTTGAATAAACTGTAAAACTGTTAATGGTAAACATAAGAAATAGTTCGAAAATAGTCATTTATCTGATTTCTGGATAAATAAATCGACAATGTTTCCTTGACCCCCAACCATCCTCGATTTCCAAGAAATTCAATAGTCACCAATCTGCTATCAAAGTCCAATCTTCCAGTGTCCGAAAATAATTCGGTTAACGTTGCAAACATCTCATCTTGCAGAATAAAATGCAGTATTCGTCAACAATCGCAAAACAGAAACTGCGCAAATTTTCGTATATATGCATGATGGCCGCGATCCCGGCAATTGCAAAAGCCTGCCGTCCAAGAACCATTGAAAGTCGGCAGAAACAGGCCTTAAAAAGTCCGTAGCAAACACAGGCTGTGTTTCGCATGGCTTGAGCGATGAGGGCGCCAAGAGCAAGGGGGAACGAACGCCATGATTTCACATTAAAACCATTCCTTCGAGTCGCATGCGAACAGAAAAATTCAAAATGCTAAGCTTCTGGATTTCAAATAGCATCCGAAGGCTATTTTAGCATCGTGCTTTTCATGCGGAAAACGAAACGGAAATAAAGATAAAACGTGATTAATCGGCTAGGTTTTCAGCATCCAAACACACAAGATTACGATAGCGAAGATGAGTAGTGAAAGATTTACCTTCGCATAATCGTTATTCCCGTTAATTCCAAGGCATTGTAAAACATCCGAGATAAGCAAAGTCGTTGCACAAGGGTTCAATACGGTCTTCCCACACGAGTAAACAAACGGGGAGATTAAAAAACGTTGAAGAATTTGTACTCCAACAGCCGAGCATAGCAGAAACGTACACAATGCGGAGAAAATTTCCGTACGACCTCCCAATCACGCGAGAGACGCTGTTCTGAACACTGAACGTGACTCCCTCCGCCCATGCCAATTTCTCATTGGCCTGACGTCACGCTTATTCGGGGGCAAAGTCCATTTTCATGAAAAAGGGAGGTACGTATATATATTAGGAGGAACCATTCACGGCCAATCGAATTTAGCGCCCTCTGTTGACTTTATTTTTAAGCTTGCGTCTAAAAATTTTTCTTTTTGCTATTGTAATGAAATAGAATGCAGTAAGACCTGTAAATAGCGATGACCCTCTAAATAGAGATAACTCGTATAACCATAACGGATCGATTTTATATAACAAAATTATCTTGAAATAGTGCAACTTTTAAATTGGTTCCAATTTTGTTGCTATTCACAGGTTTGGCTGTATAGAAATTATGCAAAAATTCACAATTTTCAAATACAAATTCTTTAGAAATTTCACCTCGTTGGCAATGTTATAATATTAAATACACGTATGTAGCGTTTTAATAATTCCTTGGGTACGGTTTGGGTTACGTTTAGGCTAGGTTAAATTAGGTTACATGGTAACTTAGGTTAAATTAGCTCCAATGATTCAAAATAATTTGAGATATGTCGTTTATGTTGTCAGGTGTGTGGAATTTTCCTCTAATTATTTGAAAATAATGTGTGTCTATGATGACTCTGGGCAGAGAAAACTTCACATATCAGAATATTTGGCAATTTGGGTTAGGTTTGATTAAATTAACTTATTGGGCAACCTATATAGGTTAAGTAAGGTTTGGTTAAGTGTGCGGAACTTTCCTCGTCCGCAACTTTCATAGAAACCTTCAATAATAAAATAATTAGCAATGATTAGCACCTATTAAATAATATTTGAAGCTTTTAGTAAAATAAACAATACTTGAAAAATGTGCATTTTTGTCTTTGTTATGATGCTAAGATGCATGTGAAATCATTCGTTACAATCACTACAAATTCTTAAGACATTCTACATGAGCATGTACATCGAATATTGATGGGTTGTACCAATCTAATGCTGTTGTTTTGGTGAATTTTATAGATCACACAAATTCAGTATAGCGTGAAATTCTCTCCACAACTATTTCACGCTCCAGCGCTAATGAAATGCTTCTATATAGCTGGCATTTTTATATGATTTTATGCACAAGCGTGATATTTTTCCCATTTATCTATGATTAAACTTTAACTTTACATAAATTTAATGCTATAATTTTTGCAAAATAAGCAGCTTACGTATATTCGAAATGCAAAAATGAATTTCCAAATAGGCTATAGCCTGCTAAAATTAACATAAACGAACAATCGAACCCTTCGAGGCCCATGCCTAAACGATAATAAATAGCATGAAATCTAAGCCCAGTGTTGCGAGCAAATGCTTCATTTCCTAATTGCACATCTAGTGTCATTCTCCTATGTACGTGCCATTTGGTCCCACCAGAAAATAATTTGGGAACTTAATAAGAAGCACATTTAGCAACGAGATTAAAAACGTTGTGCACTTTTATACGTGACAAAGTTAATTGCATATTGCTTCTTGATGCAATTTTACGCCTAATAGCGAATTGCCCTCAGGATTTCATTGAGAAAATATGAGCTTTTTTCGTAAGGAAAATAAAAAATGTGACGTGGGTTTAATTAAAAGATTGGCCGCCTGTATATTTCTTACATCATTTTTTATGCTAATAAAAGCATCAAGTTGTCGACTTCACTTAAAAACTCTATCTATATTCCCTATACCCAAGAAATTATTTTTTTACAAGTAACTCATAATGAGTTTCATAACTTAGAGTACTTCATGATGATAAAAAATGAGAAAATTATGTTGACCATGGCTAAATATAAAATCTAAAAATCTAATTAAGCATTTATATTGCTTACACAATTACTTCTAAGAAATTTGTATGCAGTTTACATTAGTTCTGCCCAAAATGATGCCCGAAAGCTTAAATGTACATGTATTTAGGGGCTTATATGAGCTCTTTTATAAGAGTTTGAAGAAATATTGACGATGTTATTGAAAATAGCATACAGTTTATACTTACGTAAATATAAACTGTTTCTATATTTATTTTGAGTTTTGGAAATTGAATTATGTTTACTTTAATATCTTATTTAATTATACGTTTCAAAGATTACAGAGAATAAATAAAATTCAATTTCAGTAGCCTACAGTCAAAAACAGCTAAATAAAACCAATCATACATTTTTCGTGTAAATATTTATTTCTAAGAATATAATAATAAACAATGTCATTTGGATTCAGATAAATTTTCAGGTACCAAACGTCTGGTATTCATGGCACTTTATGTGCCATAGATACACAAGAATGAATGCCTATACCCTGTAGAAAAAGTTTCCCATTTAGGTTGTTGTTTATGATACGCAAGAGTAATCAATGGTTGACAAGGCAGAATTGTCTCTAATTGGTCCGTCTAATTGCATCGTGTGACACTGCTTAATACTTTAATTAGAAACTTAGAATATGAAATCACAATGACGTGTGAGAAGTACCAAACGTCTGTCAATCTGCTAACGACTGAGTGCATATTACAGTGTAGGATTAAGACTGTCGACTTCATTGATATATAAGCTGCACTTATAACTAACACTATACTTGTCAGTGCCGCAAATATTTTGCTCAGTTCTAACGACATCTACATGAACTGCACTTATATATTCAATGAGGAGTTTCTGGAAATAAAGCCGTAGAAATACATGTATAACGTTTTCTTGGAATCAATTGTAAGCTTAGTATCATGAAAATCCACAATAAACAGAATTGCGATGCAAGAAACAACTTTTTCTTTATAGATCGAATAACATTTTCTCATGCAAGACATGTATATTTTGTATATAAGTATACGAGCGTATAGGACTGATAGTCAGAATGTTTAATCTATAGAAAAAAGTGGATATGGCATATAAACAGATTTAAACAGCATAATTATTGTTAATATTTGTTGTTTCGATAAGCCGATATTAACATATGTTTCTCCATCTTCTCAGATTTTGTAAGTGCGTACGTATACTTGTAATGACAAAATGATTTATAATCTCAAAGTGGTTTTGTATTTTTATCAGAAATTTTGATATAATTTTTTATATATTTTACTAACAAAAAATACTTTCGAAAAGCAACAAATGTTCGCATTTTGTATTAAATTTAAGTCAGACTTAATAATTACATTTATATATATTTCACTACTGAGAATTGTTTAAAAACTATACAAACTTTAAAATTTGTCTTTATTATTGAATAATTTGTTTCTCAATATTGGTATACAAGATTTATGCTTTATGTACATGTCTGTACATTATTATTATTATTACAAGTACGTTTTTTTCTTCTCATAAATCCGGATATAACGATCCGATTTCTTAGGTCCCTTAAAGATCGTTATAAACGAATTCCACTATACATGTAATATGCATTTATAAGAGGTATGCATACTTGCTTATATGTGTAATGTACATTTGTACATGTAGTTGTAACATGTTTGAGATTATTTGTTTGGATAACTATTTCAACGATACAATTTTATGAAAAATGTATTTTTATATTTGATAGTTAACGTCGTTGCTAATAGATCTTCTTCACAATGAAAATGCAATCTATAATATATTCTGTGCAAGTACGATAGAAGCTATATAATAGGATGAGATAGAAATATAAGCACTCGGTTAGAAAAGCTATATCTTGTCATTTTCTTATTGCCCAGCTAGATTTTCATCCGGGTCACCCTTGTTGTATAAGAATAAAAAGCAGCAGCGATAGTGGGAATCCAACGTCGTAAAAATTACATAAAAATAAACAAAGCATTGTACATTAATAAATAAATCATGTTTTCTCAGCAGCACACCGTTCAAGACCATGCTATGCTCTTCAAGCACCATGCTGTAGGAAAATGTTAAGTTTGTCAGGTTTTTATTTCAATGTCACAACGGCATTTAGAGAACACTATTTATGAATCAAAACAGAATAGGTTTTTATCATTCGGCGCTTGTAATAGTCATTAATTGTCCCCACAAAATGACCGAAACGTGCTTGTCCCTACCTCCTCCCAATGTTTCACGGACTAGTGGCCGATATATACAGGATACTTTTGTTTTCATCTGATTTATTTAATCCGCAGGGACGTGTGACATATATTAAAAGGGTAAACACTTTGAACTTTTTTAGTTGAAACTTTTTTCATGAATCAACTTTTCCCTTCACGCTTTGTGGAAGGTTTTTTTCCCTCGTAATTCACAATAGATTCCCGATGGCAATTATGAAAGGAAGCCATTGCCCTTATACTGCACAAATTGTATTAGATGATAAAATGAAAATTTTAGGGCGAGGAATTTATTTCACCAATGTATAAAAACAATACCAGCATGTATAAAAACAATCTAAAAAAAGTAACCTTAGACCGTCTTTATTAATTAACCCTCTGATTTTTGAAATTCCCAATGATCACCTGGGGTACTAATTGATCATAAGTTATTAAACATAAAATGATGAGTTATAGCAGGATGGCATGTTTGAATTAAAACTAATCATGAACTTTTTAATATGGTTTTCCATTGAGTAAATGCCTTATTTATTTACCATAAAGCATATACTGCATGTATTCAAAATCCAATGTAAAACAATTAAGCTTTCATTAGGAGTGCTCACGTTACTAATTTTTTATTCACTTTTTATTCACATTCGGCTAAGTTGGTGTGAGATACGCTAATTTCATGTTTGACCGACACAACACAACATGAATGCATGTATACCATCATTAAATGTGAAATTAAAGCTAATATATTAGCTTTAATTTATTTAAGTGTATAACAACCAAATGTTGAGTTAAATCGGCCCAACGTTGGGTCACAGTTATTAACACAGGTTTTGGTTAAAATATTCCCAGAATTGGGAAAATGTGAGGTTTGTGTTATTTATAATCAATTCATAATTGGGTAACACACAAACCTCACATTTACCAAATTCTGGGCATTTTAACAAAAACCTGTGCTAATTACTGTGACCCAACGCTAATTAGATTTAACCCAACATTTGATAGTTACACTTAAATTCAACCCAATGTTAGTATGTCCATATACATATAGCACTCAATATTGAGTTGAATATTAACCCAACGTTTTTTAGTGTGTAAAATCCATATTATAGACCTATCCGACAACCAACTGAAATTTCCACGAAAACTAAACCATTGAAATCAATATTTTCAAAATTGTAAACTTGTGGGGTCACACATATGTAGATATAAGGTGCACTGTCATCAGAGAGTTAAAAAATCATTTTGCTCGTAAAAATATTCAGAAAGATCAACAATTTAGGTTTCTCGAAAGTTAAACATTTCAATACTTATTTATTTAGCATCCCTTTAAGTTTAACCTTAGCCTTCAATAGGCATCTTCAACAACAATAATGGTAGATTTTGGTTCAACTTATATACACGTACACGTACGTGCTCATGAGCCCTTCTTCGACAGTTCAACCAGAGTTTGTGTGGCATCTTGAGTGCCATTGTTCAACTATTGTTTGAAGAGATGACCAAACATAAGACGAAGAATGGCTTCCAAGAAACTGCATTCTAACTCCACTTTAATAATACAAGGAACAAAAATCTAACCTCTTATTCTATGAAAAATCCTTTAACGATACGAATATCAAAAGTCGATGCTAAATTTTGTTTACATAATTAACAATGTATACAATTGTTTCAAAAAAAATATTAATTACTGCAATAGCAATATTGATTTAGGTGAAGTAGAGCTCAATAGTTGTTCACATCTTGTTTGCATCATTAAACTTTTACCTTACATAAACTAACACTCTTTTCAACTTATATAGCTAATAAACAAGTTAATGTGAATATTAATTTAATATTTAACGATCAGCAACCCAGCAGACATGTATATCATTAGTTGAATACGAATATTAAACAGCTGCATAGAATTAGTTTATGTACATGTTTATAACTACAAATTTATGTACTTCGCCTTCATTAAAAGTGGACGAAAAACAGCACTATATCAGAAAAGTTTTCCAACAATATAACTGTTTAATGAAATAATTATTTGCTCATTTGTGAAACTATGTGCTCAGACTTATACACAACAACTTATACATTGTACTTATAGTAGTATAAGCTTACAGTGCAGCCTCGGTAATCCAACCCTGTGATAATCCGAAAACTTCAGCTCGAATGCAAGAGTGCTTGAAAAAGTGCTTACTGTTACAAAATCAATGAGCATTGCAAATTTCTTTAAGCCAAACAATATGTAATAGGTGAACACATAATTAACACGTAAACATGTACCCGTTTTAGCAATCTTTCCTGCTAATCGTAGTTTTTCGATAATCCGACAGTGCAGGATTAACAATACTGTTTTGCATAGGTAGGTTTATTAGGCTTAGCTTTTGAAACTTAAAAAAAATCGAAGATAAAAACTAGCTTTGTAGTAATGGATTCCAGTTTAGTTTATTGCATATGACTAAACATAGCTAGGCAGTAAACAACTGTAAATGGACATGCATTTTAAAGAAGGATTTATTTGAAATCCCCAGAATTCTAATATGTGATTTTGTGTACCTTTTTTTATACTGTCTATTTTCTGAAACTGAGCTAGTCAGACAAGAATGCTATTTTGAAGGTTGCACCGCGAGCACTATATCATATTCTCTAAAAAAACGTTTTCTCCGAAATCATGATTGATAAATGGAAAGTAACAGGTAAAGCGGCATCCATGATCTCAAAAAATCCAAGTATGGATTAATATCCTTCACGTTAACACCTATAGCGGGTCATGTTTGACCTTTCGGGAAGGGTCAACTTCATTAAATCGCACATGGCTGCATGGAGCACAAATATGGCCTTAAGAAGTCAAACCGTTCACCTTATCAGACTGAATTATGGCTTAAAGAATCTATGAACCAGTCCATATAGAAAACTTATTAAATTACTGTAAAATCCTTATATATTAAAGTGCATACGTTTACAGTCTGTTCGTTTGTGAAGCCCCAGCTGATAGGTGGCTTACGAAA
>JAQGCC010004092.1:0-13794 GCA_034698905.1 Xestoiulus laeticollis
AATTTTTTTAAAAAAAAATTTTAAAAAAATTTTAAAAACAAAAGGGAAAAACAACAGCTCGAATTTCGGCCCCATCTTAAACCATTGTGGATCATAGTGGGGATCGCCCCCTTAATACTAATGTATATAAAATATTTAAATATAGCACTTACTTTCTTGGGGGAAATTGTACGAATTGAATACGTTTCCCAACAGATGCGCTACCGAACTTCAGCTTCAAAACCTAAAATATATTTTAAAAAAATTGACATGCACATGGAAATATGAGACGAATTAAAATCAGATTTTTTTCAAAGGTGATTTGCAAATTTAAAATCTCTACCTTGAACAAAAATACTAAATGAAATTCTACAAAGAAATTGCGTACTAAATGTCAGGCATGAAATTTCATGTTGTTATAAAGTGGCAGATAATAAAAAATATATCCATAAATGACCGTCACCGGATTAAAACTCGTTGAAGAGTACTGAGAAATGAAAAGTAATTATAATAAAAATATACATATTTTTTTGCAAAATGACGTCACTGGTGCACATGCAAAATAATTTCTACTTCGTCTAAGACAAGACAGAGTTCGTGACCGCAGTTAATTGACTACTCGGTGATTATTTCGTTTGAGACAAATTAATGTATGATTTATGCAATAAAGTCTGGGAAACACTTAACATAAATGCTAATTTAGAGTAGCTGCTGTCTGCATCACAAGGAGTATAAAATTATGCATGCATAATTAAAATGATCGAGTTTGTCCGTTTCATTTCCGTTTATTAAATATATTGAGATTGGTTCCATTTCGTTTCAATATGCATACACGTGTGATATAAAAATAGTTACTTTAATTAAAAAATATATTCCATTTTTTTAGAATTTATTTATGCACTGAAATGCTATGCTAAATAAGTTTTCACTTATAATTTTCAAGTAATACACCTAAAGGAATATATCATTTTTGCAAAAAATATATGCTCTCGTATAAAACATTATTATGGATTTTAATTATAAACAAAATAGTTATCCAATTTCACATATCAAATTAGTTCATTCATTAAAATTATTTCTAAAAATAAATTTCAAATTACACATTTGTGAATATTTTTAAATTGTCCATTTTTTAAACTAAAGGGGCTTTTTTTTCTATTTTTTTATGATACCAGCTCAATTTCAACATTGTTGTAAAGAGATGTGTATAATTTACGTGAGTAGTTAAGTTTTAAAACTGTGCAAGTAGAGCATGCATAGTCTTTATCGTGCTTTTAAGCTATCCCATTAAATTTGAAAAACGTTATTGAATTAAAAAAAAGTCCCTCGAAGGCAAAGTAGTAAACATCACGAAGTGATTACTAAAACACGTCAAAATTTTTAATGAAAAAACTGTTTTTAAAGGTTCTAAACAAGCAGTCCATCATAAAAAACATAATTGGCCTATGTCCAGAAAAGCCGAATTTAAACCGGTGACAATCCTATTTAAAATTATTCATTCTTTCATGACGAGAGCTACTTACCATCTGGCATTCTGCGAAAGCTTTGGGAAAGTGCCATCACAAAAAGATGTATGCTTTAATACTGCTATTAGCACTTTTCACAAGTTCACATACTGAAAAAATTGAGAATGAACGAGATATTCAAACATTTATCAACTGGTATAACGATGAAATCATGAAAGTGGAGCATTTGCAGGCAAAAGCAGAGTGGAATTACAGAACTAACATCACGGCACACAATGAAAGATTAATGGTGAGTATTTTAACTGGTTTTTAAACAAATTTTGACTTTTGCAATCAAAAATTTGATAATTTGGAAATGATTTTGTATTAAAACGATTTTGCATTAATGTGGATATGATTTTAGTAAAATACTATAGTGATGCGTCTAATTTTTGTCCAAAATACAACAGATAAAATATTTGAATCAGTGTCAGTAATTTAAAAGATGTTTACTTTTACAAAATGCGGTGATATTTTGTTTTTTGAAAAATACGGCTATTTTAACTAGTTTTTAACCAAATTTTGACTTTTGCAATCCAAAATTTGACAACTTGGAAACATTTATCTCTATAGTTTTATAAATTGGGTTCGTAATTAATTAGTACTTGATTTTGCATTAATGTGGATATGATTTTAGTAAAATACTACAGTGATACGTCTAATTTTTCTGCAAAATACAGCAATATTAAGAGCAAGTACAACATTTAAATCAATGCCAGTAACTATATTATTTTTTGCAAAATACGATAGCTGTTATGAAAATGCTGCATTTTTCAAATAAAATATTTCGATTAATTTCATTTTAACCCTACAAATTATTTTTATGCATGTACTACATGTACTTTTAGAAAAAAATCATTTATGAGCAAAAATACATTGTATAATCTATACACATGTAAATAAGGCTTTCTAAATTCTTCAACGAGGATCTTATAATATATAAAATATTTTCCAAAAATTTCTGCCAATTTCACAAAAAAATACACGCGGATTACATGAATATGGTAGTCACAATTTACACCCATTAGTATAGTGTTGTTTGCTATCATATTCAGAAAACTTTGAATTATTGTTCAAAAATTGAACTATTAAAAACCGTTTATTCCAATCTAAATGCTATTCTTGTGAGCTGAAAACGTCTTTGTGTAAATAAAAATTAGTAATTTTTATGGGTAATTGACCTAAACCTAAGCATTGTGCAATTGGATACCACGTGATGAGTACTAGCCAATAGCAGTACATCCTACATTTTCTTTGTTCAAAATTTGTACGATATAATTCCAGTTTCTTTGACTTTTTCGTACAGTGAAACTTGCTAATTATACGAAAAACATTGTAAAATTTAAAATTTGAAAAAAATGACTAAATTATCCAACCTTGAAATTGCATTAAGTCTTACGTATTTAAAGTTTTGGTAATTCGCCATCATCTTTATTATACCTATTATCTTGCCAAATTAAATTTAAACATTTACGTCTACGGACACGTGCACCCTGCATTCAATGAAGTCACGCATTTTCATCAATTATTCAAATCATCTTAATAACCTTATCGTAAACTTTTTTAATAAAAATGCAATATCGTGCTATAATTTTGGCTTAAATATTAACAATTAAATGTACATAAAAAGATGATTTTAATTTGCTTTTGTTCATATCATATTTATTTATATTTATCTCAAATCTGTCGAACGATGTCATGAATTTATCCAAAGTTGCCTCGAATTTGTCCAAAGTTTTCCAGAGTTGTCTCAAATTTGCCCAAAGTTGGCACAAATTGTCTCAAATTTGTTAAAAGTTTTCTCAAAGTTGCCTCATGTTATCTAAAATTTGTTAAAAGTTGTCACAAATGTGTTCATAGTTGTATAGAATTTGTCCAAAGTTCTCCACAACAAATTTGTCTAAAGTTCTCAACAACAAATTTGTCCAATGCTGTCTCAAATTTGTCCAACGTTCTCTGAAATTTGTCCAAAGTTGTCCAAAATTTGTAAAAAGTTTTCTCAAAGTTGTCCCAAATTGTCTATAAATTAATCCCTACATTAATGTATTTCAGATAGAACAAGAAATGCGAGGAATTGAATTCAAGAAATCCGTCTATGAAAACGCATCAAATTATGACTGGACAAATATCAAAGACGAAAAGTTAAAACGACAAATGAATGTAATATCTGATGCCGGAATCACAGTTTTGTCAGAAAAGGCAATTAAAGAGGTAAATAGAATTTCTTATTTAGACACAATTACAGGTTTTATAAGACATGTACATGTACATGAGTATATCCCAGGTCCTAGACGAAATAAAAATCGCAGAAATTGTTCATACGAGAGATTGACGTCATTTCAGCGGGTTGACATCCATCCTCAAGCATGCGGCTCTGTTTTAACGTGGCTGAAATTTAGAAGCTGAATGCCCACATCACGTGTTCAGTGGTCGTATTGTAATGGCGCTTCATTTAAAAGACATTTAGGACTTTAATTTTCACTTTGAAAATATATGTTTTTATATATCCTCTTAAATCTGGCGATGTCATGCATTTTATCCACTTTACAAATCTATCCTACCAGGAATTTGTCCGATTTTAATTTCGTAACGGCGCTTCAATAAAATCGGACACATACCTTATAGGATAAATGTGCAAACGAACCCAAAGTGTATAAAATGCGTGACCTCACCAAATTTAGCGCCTAAAATATTTCTCCTATACAAAAAATGTGTTTATCCTCTTTAAATTTGGTGAGGTCACGCAATATATCCACTTTGCGTGCGTTTGCACATCTATATCATGAATTTGTCCGATTATTATTTCGTCTAAGACGTCGAATTCGTGACCTGGACAAAATAGTACCTTAAATTGGTACAGCTGTGTTCTACAGACTATTAAGACTTTAAGCTCTAGGTTTTTAGACTGCTTTCTAAACCATGCATAATAAATTAGTGAAAATTTATAAATATTATCATCACAAATGTCATAATAAGGATCACACGAGATTTAAAATTGGATTTTCGTTGTATACGAACGTCATTAAACAAACTCAAATGGGTTTAAACATTGATTTACGTTGTAGTCTACAAATAGAGACATTAAAATACAGTTTTAGAAAACTTAGTGGCAATAAAATTAAGGCAGGGGAACATATGCAGCTTCTAAACTGCTTTCAATTGCCAAATAAAACAAATTTAAGCCTTTTGAGAATGTTCAGACATTTACTGTATATTATTACAAGTAAATTGGACGCACATGGGCATAATTTAACCCACAAATGGTAATTCGTCCAAACACGATGATGTAAAAGTATGACTGTATTTTAATTTATCCATATATGAACATAACTGTAAATCCGAATTTAAACCAAATTCGATGAATATTAAAACTAGCTGTGGTCATGGATTAGATTTCATTCTAGCTGAAAACCGACTTCTGTATTTCAGCTACGACGAAATTCATCGAATGTTTTTAATTTTAATTCAAAAATATTCTTTGAATTAATCACTAAGAAATTATCATATCAAAAAGTGTATTAATACAGGAAAACTAAAGTTAATGTAGCTGAAAACCGACTTCTGTATTTCAGCTACGACGAAATCCATCTAATGTTTTTAATTTTAATTCAAAAATATTCTTTGAATATTAGTCACTAAGAAAATGATTAATTTAACATTTGTGTACTATTACAGTAAATCTAAAGTTAATCTTGGTTTTCATCCTTAATTGCTGAAAACCAATTTGTGCAAAATTTCAGCTATATTGAATTATTAAATTATATAATCCACAATAGGCTCTCGATATAACGAATAAAGTGCTTGATCCCCATCACCATTGCCTATACCTCCCATTTATTAATTAGTCTCTAGGTATGACGAACGTTCAGTATAAAGAACCGCTCGATATTACGAACGGTTCAGCTGGTCCCTTCACTACCACAAAGACATATAGACAAAGAACACCCCTTTATGTCATAAGATTCATATTTTCATTGATTTTAAGTATTGTTTAAAAAGTTAATACATAATTATCTTAAAACATTCTAACGCTTATTTAAGGGGTACTCAAAATACAATGAAACCTGTCTACATTGAACACCCATGAAACCATGCAGGCAAAAATGTTCACATTAAACAGGTGTTCATTTTATGGAGGTTTGCTATGAAAAGACAATATCCAATGAACTATGTTTAGTGCACATGTATACAATTGAATACATATGTATAACATTATGCAAACAATCCTTCCAGTGCATGTACTTAAATCATTACTTTAGGTTTTTTTTAAAGAAATATTCTAGATTTTGCACCCAATTTGGTCAATTTATAAATTGACCAAATTGGGATAGGTCAGGTTAGGTGTGGGGAATTGTTCAACCAATGATTTGGGGAAAAAATAGCCTTTTCTTATTATTTTTGGCATAATTTATCAAATGCAAATATTATATATTCTATCCAATGTCAATTTTGTGTAGCTTCGTTCGCTCATCTTGCTTGCTACATACATGTATGTACATGTAAACATTTGTACTATGATTTGCAATTGGCTACCATTACCCAAAATAACTACAGTAAATAAGGGAATTTCCCCTGATTTCTGTAGAGCGCCCTCTAGGGGCTTAATTGGGAACTATTATGTAGAGATGTTAGACCCATCCTGGGGACTATAAAAGTGTTCAATGTACAAAGTATACAAGTGTTCATTGTATCGAGGTCTGTCTTAATGTTATTTCTATGGAAGTTGTCCGGGACCAGCCAAAAGTGTTCAAGTTAGGGAGGTGTTCACTTTATAAAGGTGTTTAATCTGACAGGTTTCACTGTACTGCAAAAGTAGCTTCAATGTGTACACTATCCACCATTTGGCAAAAAACAATGGCATTTCAGTGGCTAAAAACTGCTAGGTGTCATAAAAAGCTACGAAAAGCGCCTATAGGAGCGAAAAAAATTTGTAAAAACATCTAACGAACGCTCGATATAACGAACGAATGTCCTATCTCCTCGGCGTTCGTTATATCGAGAGCAGACTGTATATTACATATTTGAATTATTGATTTCCATTTCTGAAACAAGGAAAATGAACAAGTTTAATTAAAGTTGGAGTGAAAAGTTCATTTATCAAATTCGCCCTAAATTAGGCTTATTCATTTTTTCCCTCCCCCCCTCTATTTTTACACCTACATGTATATATACAATATAAATTTTGACAGATGCTACGAACGAAGACAACATTATTGGAAAGTTATTCATCGGCCGAACTGTGCAACGAAATAATCAAAAATGAAATTTACGACTGCTACGATGCCAAACGTAAATTTTACGATCAGATTTGTAACACTTTTATTAGGATTTTAATACAGTAATGAGATTGCAGGGCCATTATTCATTTTAATATTTTCGTGGTTTTTTTTTTTTCTATTAGGTGTGTCCGATATTTTCTCTTCTGCAACTGAGGATTACGAATTGAGATTAATTTGGCAAAGATGGCACGCAACTTTAGGAAATTCAATCAAGAAAAATTTTCAAATTTACGTGAATTTAAGTAATGAAATGGCCATTATGAACGGTAGGTGAACATTTCATAAAACTATACATTTAGGCCTATAGTTGAATGGAGGACATAAATTATAGCTAGAAACCAATAAATGTTAGAATGGAAATTCGGCCATTGGGTTGATTACAGGAATTAAGGGTCAAGGGCATTTAGGCCCCAAAGCCATATTACGTAAAACAAAGTGACTTGAAACATGATACATATTTTTGGCAAGTAATCAAAAAATGTAATTGAATGGTGTGAGAAAAAAACAATATTTTTAAAAATTTCCTCTATGGTTCAATAATTTAGGCTTGGTCTACAGGTGGAGGGAGATAATAGGGTATTTTCACTATATCCACTTAAGGCCATTTACAGTGACAGAATGGACAAGGTCCGCATTACAAAACAGTGCATGCGCGAGTAGGTAGCGCCACTTAGTGGCAAATAAAATTGAAATCTTGTAGGGGTAACAATGAAGATGGTTTCTTCATTAATATTTCAAAAAGTTACTATTTTAAAATTTTGAAAAAATTCACACAATTATTTCGTACCATTATCTTAAACCTCCCAAAGTTTCATTTTGGTATCATGATTAGATCGCTAGATATTATTATTTTAAAGTTTATTTATATAATGTGGTTCTGTGTTAAAATCGCGTTTCTATCCACTACAAAAATTTCAACTTACTACCACAAGGGGGCGCTGCACGTAACGCTCTCTGATTGGCTAGTGTTGCATGACATCAATGCTGTTGTCCATTGTCGTATTTTTGAAATGTAACAGAAAATCGTCGTTTTCAGCCCCATGTAAAACCATGTAAAAAAACCATGTTAAAAAGCCATGTTAATACATGCACAGATATCAATCCGCTGAAATGACGTCACTGTGGCATATTATACTCAAGATAACATATAGACAATTTGACATTTTCATTCCGCCAAAAAATGCAAGATAGAATCCGTGACCTCGCCAAATTTAAAGAAAATAAATACAAATATTTGAAGTTCATCCTGAATTTTAGCCACGTCAAAACACAGATATCAATCCACTGAAATGACGTCACTGTCGCACATTATACTCAAGATAACAGCAAATTTGACCGATTTTCATTTCGCTAAAAAAAGCAAGACAAAATCCGTGACCTCACCAAATTTAAAGAAAATAAATACAAATATTTGAAGTTCATCCTGAATTTCAGCCATGTACGTTAAAACACAGATATCAATAAGCTAAAATGGCGTCACTGGCGCATATTATACTCAAGATATCATAGATAATTTGATCGATTTTCATAAAATTTCGTAAAAAAAAGCAAGACAGAATCCGTGACCTGGGAGTTGAATTTATTGCCTATTTTCAGATTATTCCGATTTGGGTGCTTATTGGAGAAGGTCCTACGAATCTCCTTTACTAGAAGAAGACGTTAAAAATCTGTGGGACCAAGTGAAACCACTTTATTTGCAACTCCACGCTTATGTGAGGAAAAAACTAATTGATATTTATGGGGCTGAAATTATTGCCAGCAGAGGCTTAATTCCCGCCCACTTATTAGGTAAAAATTAAAATTAATACTCTCGCTCGTATACTATAATAATACTATGACAGTGCAGGCGTGAATTACAAATTATCACTCTAATTATGTTATAGATATGAATATTAATAAGCCAATTAATGAACTTGTTTGAATCTTTTTCATATTTTTTTTTTCAGGAGATGTTTTAGGCTACACTTGGGGAGGAATTCATATTAATTTACCCTTTCAGGGAATACCAATTACGGATGTGACGAGGGAAATGAATAATCAGGTATTCTATTTCTATATGAAAACTATTACGAAATTAATTTATTCTCCTTTTCTGTGTTCACTTTATGAAAATAGACTAATTTTTGTCTTTACTGTATAATGGTACAATTTTTGATAGTCATATTTGTTTAGTGATTTATTCAAAGGATAAAAAGCTGAATTAAAAACATTAGATGTAGACATGGAATATGGCTTTCATTTTAGCTGAAATTTCATGCAAATCGGTTTTCAGCTAGGATAAATTTCAAGTTTTGTTTTCCTACAACGGTACATTTATTTTAGATAGGATTTCATCTAGAATGAAATTCTTCTCAAATAGGTTTTTAGCGAGGATAAAATTCATCACAAATAGGTTTTTAGCTAGGATGAATTTCAAGTTTTGTCTTCCTACAGTACTACATTTAGTTTAAAAAGGATTTCAGCTAGAATGAAATTCTTCTAAAATATTTTATTAGCTAAGATGAATTTCAAGTTTTGTCTTCCTACAATATTACATTTATTCTAAAAGGGATTTCAGCTAGGATAAAATCTTTCAAAAAATCATTGAAATTATAAATTACATCCTATTTTGAAATCCTAATTTGTGCAGAATTAAAGCGTGGAAAAAATTCTACACAAATAGGATTTCAGCAAGGATAAAATTCTACACAAATAGGATTTCAGCTAGGATGAAATTCTACAAAAATGGGTTTTCAGTTAGGATGAAATTCTACACAAATAGGTTTTCAACCAAAATAAAATTCTACATAAATAGACTTTCATCGTAGCTGAAATTCTACACAAATAGAATTTCAGCTAGGATGAAGCTCTACACAAATGGGTTTTCAACTGGGATGAAATTCTACAAAAATAGGTTTTCAGCTAGGATAAAATTCCACACAATTAGGTTTTCAACCAAAATAAAATTCCACCCAAATTGGTTTTCAGCTATATAGAATGAAATTCTAGACAAATAGGATTTCATCGTAGCTGAAATTCTACACATGCAACTAGGTTTTCAGTTAGGATAAAATCCATATGTCATGTCTACAGCTATTAAATGTTGTACAAATGTATTATAAGTATCTCATGTAAAACCTATGTGAAATTTAGAATTACACGGTAAAATCTATTTTGGAATCAGCTGAAGACTTCTTCAAATCCCTTGGATTTCCGGAAATGCCTTCAGAGTTCTGGAAACACTCCATGTTTGAGAAACCAGAAGATGGACGAAAAGTATTGTGTCATGGCACAGCTTGGGATTTTCACACCAAAAACGACTACAGAATATTAATTTGTGCCAAAGTGAGTGTTCAAGAGCTCTACATTTTACACCACGAAATGGGACATTTGTATTATTTCATGCAGTACAAGGACCAGCCAGCAACATTTCAAAAAGCAGCAAATCCAGGTCAGTGCCCCGAAATTAAACCAAACATTTGCCAAATTGCACCATTAAAATCGTTTCTCATTTTTTAACACTAAATTAGCATTTCACGAGGCCATAGGAGACGTTATTTCACTATCAGTAATGACTCCCAAACATCTTTGGTCAATTGGACTTCTACAGAAACTGGATGAAAGTTATGGTAAGGATTTCTTATACAATGAATCCTTTATTTTGTCCCTCACAATGTCAATTGAAGAGCAATAGCCACTAATCCAATTATGGGCATTAACCTCATACACCATGCAGCGTTTCGTGTTGCAAATTAGTCATGAAATATACAGTCGGCTCTCGATATAACGAACGCCAATGCTTTTTATGACACCCTGCAGTTTATCAATTAAAGTCAGCTCTCGATATAAAGAACGCCAATGCAAACTGCAGGTTGTCATAAAGTCAACCTGCAGTTTATCAATTACATTCGGCTCTCGATATAAAGAACGCCATTGCTTTTTATGACACCTTGCAGTTTATCAATTATACAATCGGATCTCGATATAAAGAACGTAATTAATGCTTTTTATCAATTACAGTCGGCTCTCGATATAAAGAACGCCAATGCTTTTTATGACACCTCGCAGTTTATAAATTACAATCGGCTCTCGATATAAAGAACGCCAATGCTTTTTATGACACCTTGCAGTTTATCAATTACATTCGCTCTCGATATAAAGAACGCCAATGCTTTTTATGATACCATGCAGTTTATTAATTACAGTCGGCTCTCGATATAACGAACGGCAAGGGGATGGGGCATTCGTTCGTTATATATATTGACGCGTTCGTTATAAACTGCAGTCATTTAGTTAAGATTTTCAATAAAAATAGTATATTTTTTCTTTCAGAAAGTGATATAAATTTCTTGTTCAGTGAGGCCCTTTCGTCTGTTTCAACTCTACCCATGAATTATTTGGTAGAGCGTTGGAGGTGGGATATTTTCAAAGGGAAATTCAATGAAAGCCAATGGAATGAAGAATGGTGGCGTTTAAGGTTATTTTTAAAAATGCACGAATGTAATATAGTTGTTAAAAAATTAATCTAAATGCTAAAATTAAATTTTTAGAAAAGAAATCCAAGGGACGACGCCACCTACAGAAAGAAGTGAAGATGATTTTGATGCTGGAGCCATATTTCATGTGGCAACGTTCATACCTTTTATAAGGTAGTATATAAGCATTCTTTTAATACAATGTAATTTAAGCAACTTTGCCAAAGTTTTAACAAATCCACTTTACCAAAATTTCAATAAAATCACTTTAGCAAAAAATGTATTGACTATTTGTTACAATTCTACTGAATATTCATCGAAATGTTATCAAACATTCAGCAAAATTGTAATAAATATTCAGCAACAGTTTATACAATATTTAGCAAAATGTTATCAAAATTTCAACAAAATTGTAATAAATAGTAAAGCAAAATTTTATCAAATAATCAGCAAAATCTTAATAAATATATATTAAAGCAAAATTTTATCAAATATTCAGCAAAATCTTAACAAACATTAAGTAAAATCTTAACATATATTCATTAAAAGCTTAACAAATATTAAGTAAAATCTTTATATATATTCAGCTAAATTTAGAAATTACAGAACCAATTTAGCAAAATTTCAACAAAACAAATTCAGCAAAAAAATATTGAATATTTATTCAAATTGTACTGAATATTCAATTAAATTTTATCAAGTATTCATCATGATTTTAACAAATATTCAGTCGAATGTTAACAAAACCAATTTAGCAAAAAAAATTCTTGAATATTTGTTTAAATTGTACTAAATACTCAGTACAATTTGAACAAATATTCAGCTACAATCAGATATTCATCAAAATCTTAACAAATATTCAGTAAATTAAATGCTAACAAAATCACTTTAACCAAAAAATGTATTGAATATATGTTAAAATAGTACTGAATATTCATTGAAATGTTAACAAAAACTACTTTAGCAAATTAACATGAAATTGAATTTACATTCAGCAAGTTGCGATTTTCAGGCCCTTGTATTAAGTTTATATACATGTAATTGGTCCATATTTCTAGGTATTTTCTGAGTGACATAGTGAAATACCAATTCCACAGAGCTCTATGCAAGGCCAGTGGTCAATATGACCCAAATGACCCATTGAAGCCCCTTTTTAAATGCGACATTTACAACAGCAAGGAAGCCGGTCGTTTGATAAGGTAATGAAACCAAAATGAAGACAAATTAGTATAAAAAAATCAAAACTTTCATTTCTTACCTTTGAAAAATTAAGAAAAATGATGAAACTGGGTTCTTCAAAGCCTTGGTCTTATGCCATGAAAGAAATCACCCAAGGCAAAGAAGACAAAATAGACGCAAGTGCCCTTTTGGAGTATTTTGGCCCTTTGATGAAATTTCTGGAATCAGACAACAAAAGGACAGGTGAAATAATCGGATGGGACGAAATGGAGTATAATGGACAGAACGATCAGTTTACAACAAGTTCAGGTTAGATATATTTAAAACTTTAACTGGTCACGAATTCTGTCTTAGATGAAATAAATATCGGATAATTTTTAAAATTGTTCAGCATGTGCACATGTTCGTGTGACGTCATTTCAGCGGCATAATATCTACATTAACTTAAAGCATCCAACTATGTGTTTTAACGCGGCTGAAATTTAGAAACTGAATGCACATCACGTGTTCATTGGTCATATCGTAACGGCGCTTCATTTAAATGCCTTTCTTGCTGCAAAAATCAGTTCATTGTATTCTCTTTTAATTATCTTACAGTGAATTTGCATTTCATCTAAGACAAAATATGAGCTTAAAACTGAACTTTTAAGCTTCAAAACGGTTATTTTGTAGCCTATTATGGTTACTAATCTACATGGATAATATCTACAAATTTCTAATTTTTTTTTCTAGGTGTTCTGCTGAAATCTAAAAATGTTTTTCCAATCATCATTAATCTGTTTGTGATCATTGTGCAATTTCTTTGCAGTTTTTAAGAATTCATACTTCATGATTCCAAATTTCATCTACTTTTTTACTGTTCTGAGACAAATTTTGGATCACATTTTGGAGTGTGGTAAATGAAAAAATCGCAATCTGTTTCAGTACGGTACAACGTATTAGGAAAAGTACAATAACTATTACGATGCCATATTATACGTTGCTGGATTATATAAATATCTAGCCATTATATTTAAAAGCACTTTTGCTATGAAATACGTACTTTTTTTAAGATTATATTGAAATAATTTTTTAGATTAGACACTAAGGTCAAACGTTTTATAAAAATGACATCTGCAATGTTTTGCAAAATCACTTAGTTGCAATTTAAAATCTTATGGTATTTTAAAACTTAAAGTGATGGAATAAAGCGTTTTGGATATAAAAACTTGCGTGTCGAAATAATTTATTATATCACAATTAAGGGTGATATGAACTGCATGTTTTGCTATGGGGAAATTTTAAAACCTACTTTTAAAAAAAACCTACTTGCTATATTAAAAATTGATAAAAATGCAGTATTTCTGTAGCTACTGCATGATCAAAATTTCATAATTTTCCCATTTATAGGGAATTTTT
>JAQGCC010004093.1:0-13793 GCA_034698905.1 Xestoiulus laeticollis
TTTGGGTTAGGCAGCGCCGCAGGCCGGCGTCTCCTGTGATATCCCTAGCGTGGCGGTGAATTAACCGATAAGAACCGTGCCCTCTCCACATTGAAGGGCCTGTAGCCGGGGTGTTCACTTCTCAAGGAGCTCCACAAGTTGTCCTTCAAAACTGGCACTATCGTCTTAGGCATGTTTTTTGGCGATCAAACATATTTCACTACAGATTTTCAAACCCAGATATCGCACCCAATTTTAGTTAGGCTAGATCATTTTCCATCCTTTGGCTTCTAAATTGATTGCCACATTGTGATTTTTATTCACGAAGATTCTATGATTTGGATACAATTATTATACCGTGCGCTGTGTCGAAACAATTGCCATGCATTGAAGTGACAACAAGATTTTAAAACATGTTTCAAGGCTTGCTGCTCCACGGGCATTTCCTCCACACTTAACCAACCTTGTTACCTGACCTAACCTGATGATCCATTAATAAACATTTAGCTGAATGTTATGAATGCAAAGTAACTGATTCAAACCAATTGTTCAATTACATTGTATTATCATTGAAGCAGGTCCTCAATTTTATTCACTCCTAAATTTTGTGAGAATACAAAATCCAAAATCACGTTTCGTTGGTTCATCTAATGACAAACCTTGGAAGATCATATATAGATAATTTCACAAATTCAAGGAAATCAGATTAGCATGATAATCTGATTTTGCATGATCGTGCAAATGTAGCCTACCTAGTTTGAATCAATATTTAAGTTCAATGAATCAAGTGGAAAATCTTGCTGAATTCTCAAGCTGTACAAATTCGATGCAAAACTGTTTCAACCTTTTTGTTTTGTTTTGCTGATTTTTAACTTTGGCCTGTTTCTGCATTCGAGGGCAAAATACCAAAGCAAGGGAAATGGCTTTTCTCGCAGTCTCGATCAACCCATTTGACATGAATCCATTCCCTAATCCCAGCACTGCGTTGTGGTATTAATTTTACAAATTGTTTTTTTTTGTTTTAGTGGAAATTACCTGGTACAGGTACGTGCCCAGGTAATGACGAGGGATGACAGCAGCGGCGGATGGGTGCCTATGGAGGGCGGTGGACTCAGCCATGTCTCTGTCAGGAAGCGGAGTCTGCCTACAGTGGAGGAATCAAAGCACGAATATCTCATTTGCGGCACGAGGATATCAGATCAGCTGGTAAGGAATCACGCCGACACATTTGCAGTTGATAGTTTTTCTGAAAAAAATAGTTCAATTGCTGAAAATATTCTGGAATCAATTTTAGGAGGTGGTAATTTAATAAGTTCCCTGTTCCTTGGCTGGTAGTCCATAAAAAAAAGCATCAAAATCTGTTCACAGCCATGTTAAAATCATTTTTATAGCAAATGAATGTGACGTTTCAAACACAATGTTCTTCTTCAGGCAATACTACAATTTGTCAAACAAAATACATTCATCCCCATTCGGAGACAAAGAATATACAAACCAACTCCAAAAAATACAATAAATTTGACATTAACACTATTATAAATAATCTCCTACTACACGAAAACATCTTTTTTTTTTTGTGAAGTGAGAGATTGGTTATAATAGTGTTAATGTGAAATTTATTGTATTTTTTTAAGTTGGTTTGTATATTCTTTGTCTCCGAATGGTGATGAATGTATTTTGTTTGATAAATTGTAGTATTGCCTGAAGAAGAACATTGTGACCAAAACGTTGCATTCAAATTGCTATTAAAATGATTTTAATATGGCTGTGAACAGATTTTGGTGTTTTTTGTTCAGAGGTGGTAATAATTGAAGGAATATTGGTAAAAACAAACAATTAATTGCAAACCTAATTTCTTAACCTCCGTATAAAGTTCACCTTAACAAAAATCTGGCACTTTGGACCCTGCCACATGGCATAATATACATGCTGACTGCAGGGTAAGGAAGTGTATTGAATTAACCCCAACTAAGGTTTGTAACCGATGTTTCAGTTAGCTTCATGAATTCACCATTTTTTTATTTCATTAAATCCAGATTTGTCAAGACATTCATACAGGGTAATTTGGCAAGAATTTTTAAAACTGTCCATAATTTTAAGAGATTTTGTGCGTACAAATTCAAATTGTAGGTTTTCCTGATCATTGTCCTACAAACTTTCCTCGAGCATTTGCTTTCCCATGCTTTTCCATATCTTCAGGGTGGTCACAGATCAGGGAAGTCAGGGAAATTTGTGAGTGGTCAGGGAAGTTTTCCCAAATAAAACCCAAAATGCTATCCCTGCACTCAGTCTGGTAGCAGTTCCATTCCCAATCATCTCAGCTGCTATTTTTTTTGCATATAAACCTATCCTGTTCATTATGTTTTCTTATGAAATATCAGTTGTTCGTTTTTTGTTCTTTTATATAAACGATTCTTCTCAAAATAAGATGTTAATTAAATTGTTTTCCTCTATAAGTGAGTATAGGCCTATGCTGTTATTGGACATGTGTCCAACAGATAGCTAAGAAGCATGTGTAACGAGTAGCAGTTATGTTGAAGTTGATAGTAATGCTTTTTTTATTTCTTTAAAATTTGTTTGATAAAATTCAACAACACCAAATAAAGTGTGCTTTCCTTATTCAAATTTACTTTCCTTCCCTGGGAAACAATTTTAAGTCCTTATAATCCAGCTGGACTTGTAACAAAATCTAGTGTTTTGCCAAGCTTCTAATTGCAATTGCTATTTTATTTTTTATTATGACAAAAAAATTATATGCCATAACGAGTAAGTTTTGGTCAGGGAGTTTTGGATTTTAGTCAGGGAAAAGTCAGGGAAATTTAAAATGAACATTTTGTGGCAACCCTGAAATTTCTTCTTAACAACTGTTTATCTCCTTCCCACTTAGGTTGTCCTCAGCTGCACCATCAAAAAAGACTTTCAATATCACAAAGTGATGCCTACCTTCCATCACTGGAGGACCGGCAACAAGAAGTTTGGTTTAACCTTCCAGACTGCCCGCGATGCCTGCGACTTCGCCAAGGGTGTCCGACTGGCGGTGGAGGATCTGCTGGAAGGTGAGTGCTTGGTTACTGGCTGCATTTCTAAAAATTGGGAAAACGTTTGCATACAGTAACTTTTCCTATAATGTGGTATTTGTGGTCATAAATGGAATTTCTCACAATAAAAATGGGTTATGGGCCATTTTTAGTAGTATCATATACCAGTAGCCTTATACAGTAGATTATAAGCCAGTTATAACTTCTGAGTAGTATGCTAAAAATAAGCAAAAGCCAATAAAACATCAACAGTTTTAAACATTATTAATTTCAAATAATTAAACAAATTCATGACTCCAATCGTATTGAGGTAAAATCCTGCAATACAGAAGCAAATCAGCAAAAGTTATCAAACCTTTCCAACGGTGACTTTTCCATCTTCCATTTCAACAATGTTATTTGATTGAAAAACTATGATTATCTTGTAAAAATCAATCTGATAAAATCCAAAGAAATGTTAAGGCGCAGTTTGATTCCTTTTATTTATGTCCGGGGAAAAAAAATTTGGGGGGGAAAATGTCCGAAAACCCACGCAGCCATTAGCGGATTCAAACATGCAGGATTTCATTAGTAATGAACAAAACCATCTCGTTGAATTAGTTTGCTGCATTACCAGTTTTTGTCAAATTAATTATTGCTCAAAATAGCTTAAATTATTTAATGAACCAAATTATGCTGATGAATGCCCATGATGATTTGAAGATTCCCAACTAAATATGCCTCACTATTACTGTTTTGTATCCCAAAACTGCAGTACATGTAACGCTGACTGTGTTAACCAGTTTTTAGCAGCAGAAGCTATGCAAATAGCATTGCTCATTAAAAGTTACTGTAACAACCGAATTTCACAAAGCTTATGCAAAGTGTACGACACAGTTTACTACTGAAATTCCGTGTCCATTCTCATCAAAGAAATCTAAACCCGAGAATGCGAAACTAAACTATTTTCTGCTTTTCTTTAACGCTGCTCTTTTCTCCACGAATTCTTCTGGCGGTAAGTAGTCATGCCGGTGCATTCCTCCTCAATGCGCTTCCCAATCTTATCGGGCTTTCCCCGCGAGAAAAGACGAAGTAGTACGTTTTACCCATGGGTGTGATGCTCATCGTTTCCAGGAGTTGGGTTAATTTCCTTTTTTCATTGTTTTCTTCTTTGCATTCCCAGGGACCCTGGAATTCTCTCAAATCAACGACACAGATGTTGGGGACGACGATGTATTCATGGTAGGCATGGTACACTGTGTAGAAGCCATCCCATTTAGCACCTAAACTGTTTTGAAATGTTCATACTGCTCCAAAAACGCAAAATTTCAACATTCAAGGGACAAATTTGAGAAAGTCTGTTTTCTTTCAAGCAAGAATAACTCATGGATTTAAGCACTGAGGTCTAATCTAGAAGGAAATAGATTAATAACTATAAATTTTTATCTAACACAAAATAAAAGGAAGTTTTAGTACAATTGGAATAACTTTTTTATTTTCATTTCTTTAGCTTTATTTTGATTATTTTGCCTCAATAATAATAATAATAATAATAATAATAAAGGTACTCAGGTTCGTCGTACATTTCGTATGGCTAGTCACGTCCTTTTTTTGTACATTTGTCGCATAACCAGCCCAGGCAACCCAGCCGTTTTGGGTGCATAGAAATGTGTACCCTTTCTTCCAGCAATGGGCCAATCAGGTGGCTGTTTTCTGTCACATGATTTCGTTCACACTGAGAGGTGCGATGACGAACCTGAGTACCCCTAATAACATCCAGTTGTTATTTTGTATCAGAATTCCTTAGAATGTTAAATTGCGTATTTCTTGATCAAGATTTCTTCCGATGCAAGCTAAGCAGATGGTGTACCTCGCTTCGAAAAATCTGTGCAAGCTTTTCCAACTTTAGAATGTATTTCTGACTATCAGGCATCCCAGCCGTCCTATATTTCCTATAGTTTCATTAACTTTTTGTACATGATTGATTATTGTAATAACCAGGGTGACAAACTAGTCCTGAAAGTCCTAAATATTCAAAAAAAAAGTCCTAAATACCCTCTGAATAATCGAATAATTGTTGTAAAAATTATGTTTCAAAAGTTGAAGTTACCCCAGTCCAAGAAAATTCTTGCTATTATAATGATCAGGGTTCCCCCAGACCTGGAATAGTCAGGGAAATTCATGTCCTTCTGTGGTGTCCAATATCACTTGCTGTTACCAAAAATGTGGCAAACTGCATTAGTAGCTAAAACAATTAGCAAGTGATAAGTGTTTCAAAAAATAACTATCATATGTCAAGTAGGGCTTTCAAAGGGTACATACAACACTATCTACTCTCGCATCTACACACCATTTGGTGTCCTTCCCTGTTTTTTTGGTCAGGGAAGTTATTTTCAAATCTGAAAAAGTCAGGGAAGTTGAAAATTTATTTTGTGGGGGAACCCTGGACTGATGCAGATAAACAAATAATTGTGCATTTGATGATAAAATCATGATGTTTGGAACAGCATGTTGAATAAGTATAAAATTGATTAAGAACTGGCCCTGGAAGTCCCATGGCCTTTCTGTAAGAGGGATGGGAGACTTTTTTTGAAAGTTTAAATAGGGATCCCAATTCTTTTTTTTTACAAATTACGAATATAATGCGCTAAAAACAGTAAATTTTGTCCTAATTTTGGCATAAATGCAAATTAAAAATAAAATTCTATAGTACACATTTAAAAAGTCCTGAAATTTAAATTGAATATAAAAAAGTGTTTGCCATCCTGTTATAATTCCTATATTTTCGAAGAAAGTGTCATATAATTCCTGTATTTTTATCCCTAAAAGTGGATGGGATATATGTGCTGATCTGAAATTTAAATTGAATTTGAAAAAGTGTTTGCCATCCTGTGTTACAATTCCTATATATTCGAAGAAAATGTCCTATAATTCCTATAAAAATCCCTAAAAGTGGCTGGGATACATGTGCAGAGCTTGCATAGGAATAATGCCGCAGCATTTTCTTTCCTAGCTAATCGAGTTTCTGTTACAGGCCGTGGACTTGCCAACAGAGCGTGGTGACTCTCAGTCCTCGTCTGGCTCCGGCAGCGTGGGAGGTGGCAGCGGTGGCGGTAGCAGGCCTGGCCTGCTGGGTGTAAGCGGGGATCCTGTGTCTTCCTCGCCCTACGCGCACCCACACGCCAACCACCACTACCTCCACCGCATGCACTTTGTGAACCGGCCGTCCAACAACAACAATGGGGGCTTGGCGCCGACAGAGCCCGAGGTGTGGGTGAAGAATGAGGAGCGACCCAATAAGGACAAGGCTGGCGAGTGGGACAAGATCGAGACTATCTCGGAGCCATACTCATACGTGCATTTCGCTCTGGAGCGCCCGGCAGTGCACGAGTATGCATACCCAATGGTGGACGCGCTAAAAAGTGGCCCAGAGGCAGCCAACAAGAAGGACAGTGGCGAGCACAAACTTAAGGGTGGCGAGGTGGGGTTGCTACCACCACCGCCCTGCCTGCCCACTAAGTCCAAGTGGCGGAAACGCGAGAAGCTGAAGAAACACATGTTGCAGGAGCACGCGCAATGTAAACACTGTCAGGAACCGTTCCGTGAGGAGGACAATGAGCGGGGCAGCTGCGAATATGCGCCTGACTGTGTACGCTCATGCATCAATGCGGTCACGTGCCTGGCGTGCGCCCAGTGCATGCTCTACCACTGTATGGCGGATGCCGAGGGAGACTACGCCCAGCATCCATGCTCGTGCGACCGGCAGGACGAGCACTGCGGTCGACGCTGGTTAGGGCTAGCCATCCTCTCCTTCTTCGTACCCTGCCTGTGGTGCTACCTGCCCATGAGCACATGCCACCGGTGCGGCGTTGGCTATGGTGTTTGTGGCGGCCGGCATGAGGCTTCATGAGAACTACGATCCGTATCTGTCTCTTTCCCTCGCAACGTGGGGGCTCGCATATCATGGCTTGCTCGAGTCGTGCAGGAAGCTGAAGAAAGGGCCGCCTTTGGAGCGGTTCGGCGTACGTGCGTTGCGCCCCCAAGGGGATGCCAAAGCGAACGACAATGGCTTTCATAACCAAATGGGCGATTTTGAGAGGAAGCGTGGAGCTCACTGAAATAATCCACAAGTGGTAACGGCAAATCTTCTTGCTCTGCGAATATTCTAATTTTTCACTCCACATCTGTACATAGCAATATAAAGTTGTTTCATAAACAATGCCTATGGTTTTATTTGTAAAACCATTTAAAAAACCTTCCTTTTTCCAATTTTAACCCATATCGAGGCAGTCATATAATTTGATAAACTTCCAACATTAATATGTACATTTTATTTTGCATTTCTTCTTAGATTCAAAGGCCTTTCAAATTTGCATCACTTTAGTTTTAATAGCCGATTATTTTAAAAGTACATGTACATGCAACATTTTTTAGTTACCCCAACTTTACGATACTTTTAAAACTAAATAATAAAATTATTCGGATTTGAAAGCAGTTCATAATATTTTGTTAAGCTACATTCATTTTTATCTAATTTATCAAATTAGCTACATTTAAGTTGATATTCTCTCTGCAAAAGTTTGCCATCTATCTTGACGGAAATTCAGAAAATGTCCACGCTTCTGTTTTCCCACATTAGTAGTTATAACGCCAAGGCAAAGCTTGAAGATATTTGTATTTATTTTTTATAAGCGTAAATTTTGAAGTTTGCAAAACAGCTTACACAGCAGAAGTCGTTGTGAAAGCGCTTAATCCCTTTGTCATTTTTTTTTAGAGAAAGGGGACCAAAACCAATGGTATATGCATACACAAGTTTTTTTAGAAGTTTGCAAACGATGCAAACGATTAGTGAGCATTATTTAAATTAACGATTAAAAACCACTTGGTAATTTTTTATTTGAAACTTTGTCTACACAATCTCTGATTTATCGCCAACTGGATAGTTTGAAATTAGGTTTCTACTTATGTGGACCACCTTTTAAAAATTCATCAAGGTTTAGATAAAGCCAAGATGATCATCGCCATGATGAGTTTTTTGGAGTAAAAACTGGAAAATGGAAGGACATTTTTGACCTTATTTTCCTCTTTCAAATTCTTTTAGACCACATGATCGAGGTATTAGAGGAAAAGCGTAATGTATCAGAATTACAGGATTAGTCCCGATTGACTGAAGTAAAAAATATTGCATCATTTGTTATATTCAGCCAGTTATAATGGAAATTTGTCTCTTTTGGCAGAAAATCACGGAAATAGCCTCATGGGCAATCGTTACAGTTCGTTATTTGTGAAGTTTTTAACCCATTTAATGAATCAGATCCCTGCCTCCTACTTCTCGTAACAAGGTTTGTGTTATTTCAAAATCACAATAAGTAATGTTTCCTGATTGAAAAAAACCCATTGAAAATTCGTTATACATGTATCTGTAAACTTTGCATTTGTTAAAATAATAATCTTGAACTAAACAAAATCATGGCTTGAGCAGTGGATTCTGCTGATCCAGAAAGTGAGTAATTAATTGATAAAATACACATAGTTTACTTAAGTCAGTTGAAATAGTGCCTTCCATAAATTTTTAAATTTGTAAACTTTCTGGAGTTTTAGATTTTTTTAGTTAAATATGTTACAATGTATTAACTTTTGTTAAGAATGGATGCATTTCAAGCCCATTGTAAATTTATTCAAAAGATTGAATTAATCTTCCTTCACAATCTGACAAACGAATTTTTATTCCACACTATGATATAACAATTTTTGCCTTAATCATCCAATGTCTGGATGCTCACTTCAGTTTACTGCGATTTCCTTCACCTAAATCCACATTTCGTAAACTACATGAGGCTTGAATGCTAGTTTTTTAAAGTAACACCCTATAAATTCCAAAAATAATAAAAGTAAGAAATATCAATTCACTCTGCGCTGGTCCTTCTCATCTTTGATTACAACTTGTTAGTTTATTGAAAACTTTGCATTTACTTTGTTTATATGAGTTTACTACATGTTGATGAATCATGAAAGGTCAGTATTTAATGTGTCACAACGCCTAATGTGCTGGCCTATCATAAGTAGATACTGGCATAAAAATCTAGTTTACATATAGCAATCAAACCCCTAGTTCATCTAAACCATTTTTTACAAAAGCCTATAGCTTCCTGCGCTCTCCTGGCAGCACGAGATCCAGCACAGGATATAAATTTCCCAGCTGACGCGCTCGAACCACCGAAGTAGTCGTTTGCGTACTCTGTCTACTATCACGAGCAGTTTGTCGATTTTTTTTTCACTTTGAGATCCATTGCTTCGCTTGCACGGCTACTGGGGCCTCAATCAAACCCGAACCGCTTCGAGCCCAGAAACGCTGCCCTAAAAGTCATGGCGCAGGATTCGGACTTCCACATCCTAAACTTCACACTAGGACTGAACCGTCCTCCCATGCCTTGGGTCGCACAATCTGCAGCTTCAGGAAACGTGCAGGTGGTGACGCAGAATATCATCCTGGCGCCGTCGCTCGGCAGCCTCTCGTGGCACGTCTTACCAACAGATCTCCAATCCCAGGACCCACCTGGCTATTTCTCTTTTAGTGTTTGCCGTCTATCCTCACATCATTATTACCCAGATGTTGCAGTGATGGACTGTGCATAAAAGGCGCCAACAGAATAGGATTGGGAACACGCATTTTTGAATAGCTTTTATATATACAATATTTTTTTTTCTCATGCAAAAGACATGCTACTTCCAAAAACGTCTCTCTTTCCCAGGACCCTTCAAACGTTTTCCCCACAAATATCCTATGAATTCCCCCTACCTGAGTATTCAGAAGGACTTCCATTTTTTTATTATTAAACATCACTAATTCCTTACAACAGGGGATACAATGCACTATTGCATATAAATGGGAAAACTAGATTGTGCCACCAAAATACAATCATGCGCCGATTTCTGGAGACGCCACTTATGCATAGTCCCTTAGCAATGCCGCTTTCCCCAAATGTGAAAATGCCCACGGCGGCCCCTGACCCACAGTGAAAATCTAGCAGGTCACACCGGTCTCCACATCACATTTTATCACTGCCATGGCCGGGGCTGCTAGTCGATTAAAACCCCCGGCACGATCACAAACCCAGAGCTGAAGGTTTGTTGGGTAATGAAGCCCCAAAATGTCCGCTGCTGTCTAGGTCCTGGAAAAAAACGCTGTTTTTCCAGTGCCTCTGAAATCGCTCGACGAGGCATCGCGGCTGCGCTGTGGTCATGCAGTTCCTGCCCTCGCTCAAGTCATATTTTTATTCACGTTTGTATGCAAAATGATAACAGTGTTAAATAAACGAGCGCATTTGTTAGTGCTTTTGTTTACAGAAAACACATCCGGGTGACTGGTGTTTAATTTATTGTATAGGTAATCTAATTTAACCTAACCAAACCTAACATAAATCAAGCTTTCATTACTAATTAAGGGTAATTCGTGTGGGCATGGAATAGCATGATCTCAAATGCAGCATTCCGATTGGGCAATCTGAAATTCTTGCCATTGGGAAACCAATCGAACGCTGCATTTCAAACCGTGCCATGCTATTCCATGCTCCACACTGTTATTTGGCATAGCATGCCGAAAGGCATAATCTTAAATGCAGCGTTCTGATTGGTTTCCCGATGGCGGGATTTTTCGATTACCCAATCGGAATGCTGCATTCAGATTATACCATGCTTCATGCCATTTCATGCACCCCCTAAGTACTTAGACTGCCTGAAGATCACACAGCCAGAATAATTAGGGTCACCATTTGGGATGAGGGTTGTAGCCATTTATAGGTAAAGTGACCACCTCTGCATATAGTGACCGCTTTTCTTAAATTGGTTATTGTGCAAACATGTATGTATCCTTCAATTATGATGTGAGGTATGCCGTCCCTTCATGTCCAATTGGCCATGTTAGCCAATACCGCAGAAAGTCATTCAAGATAGACGAAAACTTATTATTTATTTCATTATTCTCGCATTGAATGGTTACAAAATTGACAACCGATCGTGGTCGTCCAGGCAGCCAACAGGGGTGCATTTCTATCCCCAAATTTGGGAAAGTCCAGTCGTGATATCTGTATTGACCCAGTCTATCCCACGGCTAGCAGCCGAATGACACCGTAGAACAGTCTGACCCCAGTTTATATCTCTGGCCCTGGAATGCCGCTGAATTCCTGGCAGGCGACCCCTGAATGTTTGGCCATGTAAATTGGAAATTATTAGTCTGACAAAAAGAAGTTAAGCTTACAGAAGCTACAGTGACTCCTAAAAGTATTAGCAAACGCTCTTTTTTATGAATAACTATGAAAATAACCGCATTAAAGTTAAAAAATGAAATATACATTTTGTTAGAAATGCTTTAATAAAACATCCTACAAAATTTAGAAAGGTTTTAATAAACGCTATTTAAGTAAAATTAAAATAACCGAAAATCATACACCAAAAAAGAATTGGCAAGCGCCGTCTGTGTATGCTAAATTTGTATTGAACAATGACAGGCTGTGTGAGATCCTGCTACTCCAAAAGGAACGACAGGACCCGATTGTTTAATTGTATCCAAATCTCTACCAATCAAGAATCTCCAGTCTACGTGTAGGTTCATATTAGCTAGGAGTGATCCTACTAGGACCTGGGCGTTGTTTCGGTGGAAGATGACAAAATCGACAAATGCAACCATAGCAATACGTAGGTCTTGCTTGAGAGACTGAAGAACCAGCGGTGCTAGGCGTAACGATTGAGGAAGTTGAAGATACAGATGGTGTTGTAGTTGCTCTGGGCTGTCTGGTAAAAAGTGTAGCGTTTTGGCGTGAGGAATCGTACGAAGGAGCGATATCTTGTAAACGTCGTCGTAAACAGTCGAGATCCGACGGAATATTACTTACTAAGATTCGCTGAAAAAAATAACGTAACCCTTTTTCGATATGTTGAAATTGTTCTTTCTCAGGCATTTGGGGGTCGACTTGTAAGCACAAGAGTTGTTTTGCGAAAAAATATTCCACTACGTCTTCATCGGAACATTGGATGTGTCTATCCACTTGATCCCTGCATGCGCGTTCCGAACGAACATCATGAAAAACATGAGTAACAATCATGGATAAAGATGACGATAGGTCGGCGGGTGCCGTAGGTGTTTCGGTATCACTATATATGTCATATTCAAAAGATGTAGGTGGAGCAACAGATGAGGTCGAGGGGATCATCCATCGAACCTCCACCATGTGAGGCTGTCTTAGCCCTCGTGCCCGCGGCCGGTCCGTCTTTGGACGTTATTTTAGAAGTCAGAGCGAAAATTAGTCTTATTTGCAAAAGGAACAGGGTTTTATTCTTTCACGTACTTTGAAACACAACTACGCCCCGTGTGGCGTTTTAACAAAATTAAGGGAAAAACACATACCGATAAATACAACGGTACACACGAACGAATTTTAACAACGAAGAGGTAAGAACTCTAAGCCCCGGTGGCTTATTAACCAAACGCGGGGAGCTTTGAGTCCCAGGATCGCAAAGAGGATGCTCGATATCGAAAACTACATTAGATGGCTAGCGTTCAGCCCGTCGCGGATTTGGCACAAAACAGTCCCTTATATATTTAGTAAGAAATGTGGCCCTCGCACCCGATCTGAACCATGACCCTGGTCCGCCACTGCGCCACATTCCTTTAAGCATTCCATTCCATGCGACCCTGACAGCACAGAGACCACTACTGGCCGCCTCTATATACCTGCACAGGAATGTTGTCACCTGACCAACATTCTTGGCCAGGACACCAAACTTGCCGTGACCCCGAATGTCGGCCTGCCCGCCACATTTCTAAAGGCCAACGTCCTCAGGCTAAGCTGGTGGGAAAGCTGACCTGACAGTTGTTAGATGTGCTCTGAAAAATCAAAATACATGTAAATCTTAATGTATGTTTGCCAAATACATGCCGTCAACATCTAGACGGTTACGCTTAGATCCTTGAATTCGGGAGACCCAGGTTCAAACCCCGGTCGGGTATCCTGGTTGTGGTTTTTCGTGGTTTCCCACAACCTACCGTAATCGCCCATATAGGCACATATAGGCATATGCCGGGATAGTTCCCCAAAAATTCGGCCACGACCGTATACTCTTCCCTTTAAATATCTGGCACTTTGCCTCCTGCCACATGGCATGATAAATGCTGACTGCAGGGTAAAGAATTGAATTGAATCAGAAATATTTTAGATAATGCACGCATAAATGGATAATGACCAAACATACACCAACTCAACTATGGAGTAGCCTATGTTTTTTACTTTTTTTGGCCATTGTCCGTTAAATTGGGATGTCAAAACTGTCTACGATATGTATTTGGCAAACATGTCATTGTTCAATACAAATTTAGCATACACAGAAGGCGCTTGCCAATACTTTTTTGATGTATGATATTTGGTTATTTTAAATGTAGCATTTTGCAGGATGTTTTATTAAAACGTTTATAACAAAATGTATATTTCCGTTCTTAACTGATGCAATCATTTTCAAAGTTATTCCACTGTATGTTATAATAAATTTTATTCTCCCCAACTTTAACATTGTGAACTTTTCCCTAAAACCTACTGGAACAGAGTTAAAATGCTAATAAGTAACTTTGGGTGCCATTTTTGTCAAGGTGGCGGAACGGACAGCGGTCACAAACTTAGGGCTTTATTTAAGGGGGCGATCCCCACTATGATCCACAATGGTTAAGATAGGGCCGAAATTCAAGCTGTTGTTTTTCCCTTTTGTTTTTAAAATTTTTTGAAAATTTTTTTTTAAAAAAATTTTTTG
>JAQGCC010004094.1:0-13792 GCA_034698905.1 Xestoiulus laeticollis
TATATTCCAAATACAGTTAATGTACCTCCATATAAAGTAAAGTCACCTGAAGAAGGGTAAATAGGTTTTAGAAATACAAGAAACTAGTTATAATTCAGTATACATGCATAAAACGAGCCCAGCTGTTTTCCAAACTATGTTAAAACATTGTTTATCAGAAGTATACGATCAATAGCCTTAAGTATAGAATCGCAGCTAGGTTTTCTCTGATGTCGTGACCACAGTACTTGTGTTCTTTCAGGCCACTTTGTCATCCTTTCAACACACTGTCTGAAGTCAGACTGGTGGACGACAAGGTTTTCCTCATCCCCATAATGCGGCATTGTCTTTGTTAATGATCGTGTCCACAAAATCGATCTTCTTTCGCTTTTCCTCCTCATCTTTTATGCTACAATTGTTTCCGAATCTTCTTGGGTTTCTTCACACCCAAGTGGACCCTCCTAGCTCTAGTTCTATGGAGATGAAAAGAAGGCCTGCAGTACGTGACAAAACTGGAAGATGGACATTGGTCAAACGGTCTGCTCTTAATAGTGGACAGTGCATGCATGCACGAGCCTAGTTGAAATTCTCCAGGGCATTCGATGCCTTCGTTTGCGGAAAGTGGATCTGCTGCTTGGAATATATGGATCTTTTTCTGTTTTTCTTTTGCTTAGGGCCTTTTCTCAGTCCAATCACGAATTGAGACGTTTAGTTTACCTCCGGATGATCGCCATGTCAATACTCGGGATAAGGTTATGACGCAAACTCAATTTCTGTGGATGTATACTTGTGGACCCTTGAATCGCTAGATTTTGATACTACATGTAGAGCTACAGTCCATGTACTTTGTTAAAAATTTGCCCATTACTAAGTTAACATTTATAACACTGTATGGGCCATGGTTATTGTTTCAACTCTGCAATACAATATATAGTTATATAGCCTTAATGTAATTACAATACAGTGTGTACTGTGAATGAATACTGTATATAAGTCACCCATGCACTTGAAAGGTCTTATAACCCTAGTCAAAATATTAAGTATACTTAGTATATTGGGTCTGACAAAATGTCTATAGTCTACCTCTCATGTAGTAACCTCTCAGTATATCGAATCGCTCGATATAACGAACGATTCGGCTGTATAAATACTATAGAATAACTAGTCTTAAGCTTATACTTATTGTCTATTCGTATGGCTTTTCCCAACTTCTCTAGTAGAATTGGTTAGTTTAATTTTATTTCACTAACTAAAGGCAAACACATTAAACAATCAAAGACATTTCCATTCATATATTAATGGAAATGTGTTTAATTACCAATTTACCTTGCATTTTGATATTTTCCTCGACTGACACTTATGTATACACCAAGTAAAAATTTGACATCTAGCCTGTGAATAAATACCACATGCTTTGCTATAATAAAAAAAAATGCATTTTTTTCCTCGTGGATATACGCCATTTTTTCTGATGTTGTAGACAATGGATGCCCCAAGATGACATAAATTCAAAACTTAGACTCGAATGACAAAATAAAATGACGTTGGTTACTATATTCGACAGTCTTCCAAACCTACGCAACTTTTACCCCGTGAACATGCACTATCTTAAATTACTTTCTTTAAGAAATGCGAGGGGGGGGGGGGGAGAAGCGTATCTTGTATATGGTTTTTTTGTTGAAATTCTCGGAATTGAATATGAACAGTTCGTCTTTCTTTCATGCTCAAATGGCGTATGATGTGTAAACATTAATATGTCGAATCATCGCTATGGTTACTATACAAAGCGCTTCAGTATTTTTAATACCCTCTTCAAACATTGCCTAAGGTTTCCTTCGTCGAGTTTGTTGTATGAAACGTTTTGGTGTTACAGTAAATGACCGTAATTATTGATTTTTCTCTGGCAGAATGGGTGTCTCTTATTGACCTTTGATTATTTCGACTTCTATTTTCGTGCTTTTGTAGGAAGCAGACTCTGAAAATTGAAACTGAAAATAGGAATTTCGTATAAGTGGGTCCTCTTGCGAAATGTGGTATGTGCAGGCTCAATTGGTGCAACAATCCAAATGAAGCCCTTGTTTGCACTTTCAATGTCTTTTATTAAAATCACAAAAATGCAGACCGATTCATAGTTAAATGATGGACACTTCAGGGTTAATTACATAGAAGTAGCCTGCATGGTTTGCCTTATGACCGATTAATAATTGTTAACCAAAGCGTCCTTCCAGGGATCAGTCACACATCAAGTCATACAGTAGAACCTGCCTAAAATAATCCTGTGTAAAATAATATCCTCTCTAAATTTATAAAATCTACCGGTCCCGACTTGGGACCCATAAAACAATATATACTTCCATAAAGTGATATTTAATTATATATTGGACCCAAAGATTTTTATGTGGATTTCAACAATGAAACTGCAAAAATATCAAAATATAAACAATAATGACAGGGAGATGCAAGGTAATTAAACTTTGCTCGTGATACTCAATAATTACTGAGGATTGAAAAAAACGGGGAAATTCCCTATTTTGCAGTTGTGTAAATAGGGTCGACCAATAGCTAGTGACTCAAGAATGTTTAAAAAAGGGATATTTCATATTTTGCAGATGTTTATACTGTACACTGTACAGCATTAGCATGTTTCCTCTGTCCCAATAGTATTATTTTAGACAGGTTCTAATGTATGTTGCGTATATAGTTATCCATTGAATGGACAATGTGCAATATTGCCATTGAACGACCTACTATATGTGCCACATAAGATATGTGCCTGTACTTAGTCAAATCTAAACCAATGTTAACGTATACACCTTACTGTATAGGGTCTCGGAGCAAACCCTGGCATTTATGACCTTTTATGTCCATACGATGTATGGGTCCCATTTCTGGTATAAACCATATATAAAATTATCTGAAACGCGACCTTAAACTTGCCTTAAATTTTGACTGATGTTTTAAAATTCGTGACAATTTGCAAGGTCGATCATGCATGCATCATGACGTGCATTGTTCATGTATTTGGTCCCTCGGCCCACATCAGAAAAAGGAGACTGGATGATGGTTTTCGCTGATTCTAAGCATGAGCTTGAGAGCCATCAATAAGCAGCCAAGCAGCCTGCAATTGCTGGAGTCATGTGAGGGAGATTACATCGTCAGTAGTTTCGTGACCTAATCCCTGGACTGAAATGTCACATGATCGCGATAAAGCGAAATTCGGTCGGGGTTGGGTCCATGAAATTGAGATAACCCTTTATCACACCCCCTCAAAACCCCGAGATACGGGCGGTCCACTCCATCAGTGTTACATCCACGGATAAAAGTCATATCAGTGGTTATTTTAAGACGCATATGGCCACTTTATTTATAGGTGCTATACTTCCAAAGTTTGTTGGACAAGCCTCGATGATTTTTATGGATGTTATACGTATAAATAAGAGCGCCTATTGCGTAAGCATCAGGGAAGTCTACCATTCAGCCATGATGGAATTGGCTGACTATTTTTTTGCACGCAAGCGTTGCCTTGACGACCGTGGGCTTATGTGTGCCATTTAATACATGCTTTTTTTTTATTTGAAAAGATAGCAAGCAGTGTGATTTTAAAGCATTTGCACTTAAGAAAGCACTTTTGCACTTGATTGATGCCATCCAATTTTCATTACTACACAGGCGAGAGACTGCCATATCCGTTTTCCAAATGGATGTGTACTGCCATGCACCGAATGACTGCATGACTGAAAACTAGGGGTCCCACACGACAAACCATGGCTCAGTTGCGGAATTAGATTTAGGATGACCATTGCCACCTAATCCGAACATTAAACCGACCCACTGACCCCTCGTTCGAGCTTTTATTGATAGATTAGTCTCAATCGTGCAATGCCAGTTGCAGGACTAGCTGCACAGCTATGATAATTTTATTATTATCTGATTCAAGCGTGGCAGAACGCATAAATTAGACCTTCATTCGGATCATTTCAACACGATTGCAGTTGACATCCGAAACATTAATTATCGAAACGTTTTTAGGAAACAAACCTTTTTTTTTTGGGAATGGTGAGAACGTTGTCAACATTCAAATAGGGTTGTAGTAACTCCAACTACCCCACCCTCACCACACTCCACCCACACCCCCTCTCATGCAATTAGAGCAACGGATTCTTGAAAACGTTAGTTTACTTTGTAATTTAAACTTGTTTTTATGTACGATTTTGAAAATATGTTTTGGATTGCCCCTGTATAAGGGCAATCACTGATTGCTTTAATGTAGTGCTGGTTTGCTGGAAATTTCAAATTGTGGCTAATATTAAAATATGGCACCAAAAATTATATTTTAAACATCTAATACGATATACTAATAGTGAATAAGTATCATTGAGAATTCATTTTATAAATTTGAATGAAGCTTGTGATCCTTTACTACCCAAATATGTAAATAGCTATGCATCAAACGTGCTGAATTACAAATCTTTTAAATTATGAGTGATAAGTCACAAAATATACGATAAGTCACAACTATGTAAATTATGGTTTAGAAATTATAATTTTCTTATTATATTTTCTGAGAAAAGGAAGAATGATATTATAATGTGGTTCTTGGGAATTGTATCTTAAAAATAAAGTACCATTTAAAGTCGGTCATTGATTTTTTTTTTAAATTAATGACGTGTATGCAGCAATGTAGGTTGGGGGACGTTGTCTATATATCGTGATACAGATGTCTCTCCCTCTTACTCAATGTGAAAAGCAAAATGCATTTCACCGAGGGGGAATATGCCATTATTGTAATTTTTGCGTCCATGTTTGAGCCAAAAAGATATTGCAGAAATTACTTATTTCAAAATGAGTTATATTAAATGCCTGTTAAGATTTTCTCTTGACATTTATATATGTTCCACTCTAGTTGCATCTGTATCTTATCTATGATAATGATCAATGATGAGATTATTATTCATACATGTGTATCTCGTAAATTGTCTATTACATGGGAATGCGAGGCAAAAAATGGGTCAATAGATTTGATTTTTATATTTTTGGATGAATATTTGTTCATGCTCTGATTGTGGGCCACTTATGATGCTGAATCGCAAAATGACGTCATTCATGAATGGAGAGCATCCCATCCATTGTTCTCATCTAAAACAACGTTCTCAGCAGTACTATATTAAACAGGTTGTGTTAGTCGCTAAAATTTGAACGTCCTTAAATATGCATATACTTTGTGGCAGTGCTTTAACAAAAATTGACTGCTGATTAAAATTCAAACAAAAAAATGTTGAATTGGTCTTGTATTTAAATTCAAATTACAATATTTTATAAATTATATGGAATGACAGGCTTCAATTTCTCGATTCGTAAATATATACATGTATATTTACTGAAACTAAGATGACACTATATTTTGCCATTTTGCTTTAGATAAGTTTTTTTTACCATATTAAGCTAGCCTCTTGACACCTGTGCTACCTTTTGACAGATTTACCCTCATAGTCAAACTCCTCATTTGACATTTTTTGTGCAAAACTTTTTTATTTACGCTAATCGACACTAGGGAGCGCTCGTGCCCTATCTTCACATTTTTTGCATTTAAAATAGCAAGTATTTGTGCCAAGTCAACCAAATTTACTAGATTATAAGGAGCGAATATATTTGGAGTGAATGCGGGCAATTTTACCCACAGTTCCATTAAATTCTTATAATTCATCAAAAAATAATGATAAAATTAAAATTATTTACAACATGCGCATGCGTGATGAAATGGAGGACTCGTAAGCCAACCAATACGGATAAATGTGTCACCCTGCGTTTAGATAGGCTTAATTGCATTGACAAACCTAGCAGACGGTTTTTGTTTTCTTTTTGGCGTCATAAGGATAGGTGTGTCGGGACGAGCTTCCCTTTGTATCGGACGAATGCCGACAGGATTTTCGTAGCCTCGGGCTAATCGCCGTATTCACCGAATTCACGAATAACCGACCACACATTATGTAATGTGTATGGGCTTGCGAATGTTCGGGGCGAATGCACCGTCCACACATCGTCCTTCGTGGTCGCTCGACGAGAGTGTGGACGTACCATGATAGATAAAAATGTCACCGGAATCTGAACTGCGCAACAAAATATCAGCTCTCTAGGACTTTTGAAAGTTGGTTAAAAGTGTCCTCAAAGAAGTCAAACAACTAGACATACAAATTAAGCACAATTCATGTGAAGTTAAATAAAAGGCTTTAAAATGCACAACAAGTGGTACCTCAATCCTTGCTTGGAGAGTAGGTTCTTCTTTCCAATTTCGCAAAGTAAATAAATTATGAAAGTAGTGGTATCCCAAGGTCAAGCACTTCTAAATGCACATTTCCCACTAAAGCCCGATACACACTAGACGCACTTTACCTCAAAAAGGACGAAAACGCACGAATTTTAAATTCGCGCATGCGCACTGCCATGTGCGGGCCTGTGCGTTTCCGTGCGTCATTGTCTGTTGTTTTTTCTTGGCTGGCCAAACATACAACACACGTTTTGGAAGGAAAAAAATGGCAGCCATTCCTGCGAAGGTATGTAAACAAACATCAACGTATTTTATCGATACAAAGATAGAAAGTGTGGTGTGTGCTGTGCGTGTAGTGTGTATTGGCACCAAATTGCTTGTGGTGGCCACCAGATGTCACCACCAGCGCCATTGACGCACAGTGTGTCTAGTGTGGCTTTATGTTGCACCTCTCATTATGTCTTTTCACAAAATCAGACTTGGAGCCAAACCTGTATACTATAATATTTTTGAATGCATAGAGATGGAGAAATTGACATTTAAATTATAACCCAGTTCTCTTTGATGTCATATAAAATATAAAAAACGGACAGCTTGATTAACATTAAACGAAGGCATTAGCCAGTATATAAATTAAGAAAATATTTTCTCATTTCCAAAGCGAGTTTCATCAAACGAAGCATGTTAATTTATTTTTGCATTTATTTGCATATATCAATCCTTTCATTCGTTGACGGTTTCATAATATTCATGAATCTCGGATCTGTAATTTGTTTTTCAAATTTGCCTATGAGGTACTTTGTTCAAAGAGAACATATAAACATTTTACAAACATAATATAAAGATGCTGTTTCAATAGTGTATCCTAGACACATTTCTAACATATGCATGTCGATAGAAGAATACGGTTAAAATTTCCACGAAAAACTGTTACTCATAATTTCTCTACAATTCCACGTCTGATAGTCTTATTTCTAGCTTCTTTTTTTAAGTTCACATAATAGACACTATAGCGTGAATGAAGCATTGGGCGATTATAGAATTAGTGTCACACTATATCACATACGTGTAAAGAAGTTTTAAAAGGGAAAGAGCTCACTCTACTTTCATTATAACAAAGCATTGTCAAAATCAATATAATTTTGCTATTTGTAATGGCGTCAGTAGAGTTATTCCACTCTGTTCTGTAAATTTATACGGAAGTCTCCGAAATCAAATTTACATGTATATAAATTGCATTTAAGCAAGATGATGCAAGTGAACTTCAAATATTGAACATGAACGTTCTACACAAATTTTTGCTTCTTTTCTAAAGAGAAAATACATATTCTCAAAAGTTATGGGCTAGACAATTTTGCCATGGCGACATTTTATCAGTTTTTTTAACTAATGGGCTCTTTATCGAGTTTCTACATGCACAATAAGCCGTAATTCATTTATATGAAACTTTTAAGTTCCTTGGTGCATTTTATCAATGATAGCTTTATAAGTGCATACTTACTGAAATCTCAAGCTTATACTTGTAACACATCAGTTTTGCATTATTGGTAAATAATGCTACAAGTAGCATATTGTACCATTGAATTGTTTATCTAACAGTGATTATATAAATAATTCGTTAAGTGTCACCTGGCGACTTGTTTGCATTATTGCCACCAGGGGATATATGTGGTGGCGCTAGTGGCTTTTTTATATATTTGTAGATCTTGTGCTTTAGATTTATTTATTTATTTATTTATTTAATAGTCCACGCTCAAAGAGCAATTACACAACAAAAAAAAAGAGAGAAAAAAAAAACCTCCAAAGGTCATTACCTTTGGAAATGTCTGCAGACTTGCCCAGACAAGACGCGACACTAGCACCATTATTGTCCCCTGATGACAGAAATTAGTCCATAGACTATGCATATATAGAAAAACGACACTAGCGCCACCACAGTTCCTAGTGGCAGAAATGTGAACAAGTATGCAGGTAGGACCTCTTTTGAAATGTTTTGTTATAATAAAACCAGCTACATATAATGTATTTTAATTTTTTAATTGTCCTAATGCTGGTTTAATAAATTAAGTGCATGTACTGAATGACTTTATCCAACCTGATAATAATTGTAAATGAAATCTAACATAAATCAGTTGTATTACATTAACTTTTATGTACTTTTTGTATATTTTGTTATCTCCATCTGTCGTTTGTTAATTTATCAAACATTCAATTAAATGCCTCATTTTTTCTGCTGAAAATGCTGCCTATTTTGAAAGATGGAATCAATTTATTTTTGCGCATTAGTGTCAGCCATATGGAAGACTGTAAGGATTAATCCCAACCCTATACCAACTCCTAAATGATAGTAATTAATTATTTTTTTCTGAATTATTTATTAAGATTTCCACCAAATGTGACACCATGTTTTTTTAGTCTCGCTAATGATATTATAAAATCAAGCACAAAACTAAGAACAGTTTCCCTATTCGGGTAGAAAAAAAAAAACTAAATGTGCATATTTGATTAATGAAATATCCTCGTTATGCATAAAATAAATTGTCAAGCATTTGCAAATCTGTTTCATGTCACAAAGCTATTTTAACAACTTACAGAATTGACATCTGCAAAACGTTATTCTGATTATGGAATTTATGTGTAGGGTGTTTTTACATGTACATTGTTTGATTTATTATATTAAATAGACAACAAACATGTAATAAGTTTTTCAGCCAATAATAATAAGATGACTTTGAACTTTTAATTCACAATTATATATGCTACAGTAAAAATAGATGAAATACCTTGAAATAAGATTTTAAAAATGCTTATTGCCTTGTCAATAAGAAAGTTTCCTAAATTTTGTGTTATTACAATTTTTTCAGTCTCCAAATCTTCATTTCATATTTTTATATAGTTGAATACAATGTTATATATCGACGTATCTGAAGTACAGAAAAATGCAATTTTTGCAAGTATGCTTCATGTTCGGCTTACTGTTTATCATTATGAACTGAAATCTCATCAGTAGGCCTACTTTACTTATATTTGCAATCTCGACAAGATTTAATTTCCGTTGCTTTTTCCCATAAAACTTTGATTATAACATTCACTACATTACAATATTTACATTTTACAAAGCGGTCACAGTTAGCAGTTTTAATGGTCATTTATATATATAAGGTTGCAATTTCTGTATTTTTTGTACTTTAAAATGGTGGTCACACATTCATACCTGTCAAAGTTATCGAAAATTTTAACTTTATTACATGCACACTCATTTCTACCATTTAATGTTATTTATATGCGTTACATTTTCTGTTGGATTATATAGTAAATTTTATTGAAGTGATGCTAATATACAGTACGTATTTCGAAATACACTTTCCATTTTTCCATAGTATAAGTAGTGCATTTTTTTTATTGCTTCATATCGTATAGTTTACGATGCCACTATGTGAAGGCCATTTGGAAATGTCTCATTTTCTCCAAATTGAATATTTTGAAATGTTCCTGGCAATGTGACATTTATGCAAAATTTCTCGTACGAAATGCATTATTCACATTATACTGCATGGCGTATTAAAAAGGTATTTCGATTTGAAGCTACACGAAAATCCATTTGCAAATATATTTCCTTCGATATGGGCAATTTATTATACGATTATCTTAACTTTACCTTCATAAAAACGTTCTTATAGTGCCCCACATGTACAGACAGAGACAACGATAAACTATCCTAGGTCATTACAGAGGTTGTCTACAATTGAATGGGCTGAATTAATGGCGAATAACTCGTTTAGCCATGCAAATATGGGTCTCATCGTCGTTGTTCAAGGATTTATACACGTATATAAGACTGCATTTGTTGACTCCCCCCCCCCTTCCTCCCCCTTGAAATGCGTGTCCAACTTTAGTATCATGCTGCATTCAGTTCTTCCATCGATGAAATTATAGTCTATCTCCTCTGGGGAACGTAAATATCTACAGGAAACCTCCCGAAAGAGATAATTTTAGAGTGGAGAAATCCTACAGTAAATCTCGGATAATGTATCCTGTGTTGCCTATGATGCATTTTCAAACCTATAGTGTAGGCCTATATCGTCCGGACACTCTACATGTGGGCATGCACTACTATAAATGACACATTTTTGCTATTGAGGGGTTTTACCTTCTCAGATGGTTGAAACCAATTTCATACAGGAAGTGATGTGCGAGGACAATTTTTCACGTCACATCTTTAACAGGAAATACAATGTCCAATACGGATTTTCTGGTCAGATGTGCTGAACTGATTGCCAATATTGCAAACTAGGAGTAAATTGATATCTAATTAAACCTACATGTACGTTTACGTGGGATTTTTTTTTTGTAGTTAGCTATCTACAGACTACCTCACATCATGTAAGTGCACGTGATGGCATGATGACATGATATCGCGCAGTAAACAAACTGCCTTCACGCAGTACAGCACGATGAATTTTTACAACAGATTCCTAAATATTTTATTAAAAATGAAACGTACTTACTTGAATAGGAAAAGATAAAGACGTGATATGTCAAGTTCTCTATATGGCGAGGTCACGCATTTTATTCACTTGGCACGTTATCTTACCGATTTTCATTTCATCAAAGACAAGATAGAATTCGTGACCAGGGGCGGAATGAATCATTGAACAAATTTTCAAACGTCAGAAAAGTTTAGAAATTACATATGTATATAATATAATAGACGTGTTGAATAGACTTTGGACATTGTTGTTAATACATGCAGTAGAGAGATGAGAATGTTGCGTGCAAATAGGCAATAAGTAGTGAATCTATTATGACAAGGTAGATTAAAACTCGCCATAAATCTATTAGAAGTCTAATATCCATCATTTGTATGAGTAGCTGACCGATATGGGTCATTTGGATGTCTTTTAAAGCGAGCTAACTTCATTATCTCGGTATAATATCCTCACTATGATAATGTCATATATCCAAGATTTATTATATGGCCAACATAGATTCTTGAATCCTAGCTCGATGCCATATAATCTAGGTTGAGTGCCACCATCATAGTATAGGAAGACTATTTCCACGTCTTTCAATGCACACACCATATGGCACCAGTAGGTGTATTTTTATGCAGATGCCATCGTGATATCGAGCCAGTATTTGTCGACATAACCTCTTTTCTGCTCTCATTCTGGTGCAAGAACTCGTGACATTTAGCACATTATTCAACCCGCTAGATGCTTAATAGTGGACTCGCAGTGATTAATTTTCAAAGCACGACAGCCTAGCAAACACTTTAGCATTTGTTCATTAGCTCTTTGCCAATGGCAGCTGCGAATCCTTGGACTAAAACCAATAAGTGCACGAACTAACAACAACAAAAAAACAGTTCAATTTGGGGAAATATCAACCTTTGAAAATGGTATAAAAGTTATTTTAACTTCTCCGCATTCAAACTTTGATTTCACGAAATGATAGTTTTATATACTGTATGTAGATCGTGCTATCAAGCATAACCATACAGATTATCATGCTGCCATGAACGCAATTAATGCTAAGACTACATCCTTTCAAAGGGTAAATATTTCAGCGCTATGCACATCATGCTTGTCACAAATGACAAATTGCTCACTTATAAAAAATGCAGTCCTTGAGAGCTATAGGCTTTTTATATTGCGTTTGCATTTTTTGATGAGATTCCATATCAACCGTTCATATGCACTTGCAAATATGAATAATTGAAGTAAAACTACCCTGTGTATTAAGTAATACAGACCGGGTTGGAAAAGTACATATATTTATACATGTATATGCCAATACAATGTACATGTATACAAGCACATGTCTAGACATAAGTGCCATATACAATGTATATATATACATGTATATACAATGTATATGCATGCATATATAGGGCCATTGAATGCAAGGTGTATGTGGGTATTTATGGTCACTCAAATGATGACACATACTGTACATGTATACATGGCTAGACAGTGTATATGGTCATTCAATGGATACACTATATATACATGTATACACACTTGTGAATGCATATAGTTATACTGTATATGCCTCAAGCCCATATATGTCTATTTATATAGCTTTTCTACCTTGGGAAACGTTTGAATGTTTCTTTTGAATATGCTTAAGCCGGCTACAGACTATAATTACGTCACGTGAGCTCATGTGATATCAGACACGCTCACACCATGTGAAAAACATGTAGAATGTGTTATTTAGAATGCTCTCTACATTACAAATCTGGCCTGACGTGCATGTGCTGTCACGTTTTTTCTTTTCTGGCTCGTCTACATATTTTGTGACATCACGCCCTTGTATATATTTCGCATTCAAGTATATTCCATTTATTTAAATAATTTTGTTGTTGTATACTGTTGTAAAATTCAATTGTGCCATCACATGAGCTCAAGTGACGCGATTATAGTCTGTAGCCAGCTTTATATGTATGATACCTCTATGTAATGGGCTTGTTAAAGATTATATTCAGGGGTTTCGAGTTGGAAAAATATATATATGTAACCTATAGCGGTTTCCTGGTAGTAAGTAGCCACTGGAATTTTTGTTCCATTCGTCTGACAATGTAGTGTAATCTATCAACCTTTTCTTCCAATGTGGTGAGATCGCTTGTGGTGATTATTTCTCAAACACTCGAGAGAATTAACAACATCGATTCTTGAAAAACATCCTGAAAAAAAAACATTTTTTGGTAAACACTATTATATCCTAATTGTGTTGATCAATTTGTACTCGTCAGCCATTTTATATTAAAAACGCTTTCATTGTTGATATCAAAGCATTCAAAACATGATCATTAATTAAATTATTTTGTTGATGTCGGTGACGTGGTTAGAGTCTACTAAAACTTGAAAATGAAGTTAACTTTATAAATCGCGTTATAGTTGTCATATCGTTCCGCATGCTAAACGTCAGATTGAAGTGATTTCGGCATCTATGAAATTTAAATTGTCGAAGCGGTATTTTATATCTGTTTTGCAAGTGCTTCGAGAGCACTTTCTGAATTTTGGTTAATCATGCAAGTAAATCCATAAATTAGCTTAAAAATTACCAGCGTTTAGTCTAGAACTGTTCCAGTTAGTAATTGGCTAACTTAATTGATGCCCATTTTAAGTATAGCCAAAATGGTCGGAAAGTCCAAACTTGGTGCAAAAAATGGTGCAAAAGTATGTATACCTGATCAAATACTATTATGATGACGTCATAGTTAAATTAGTAACATGGGAAAAATTCATTATGCAAATTAAGGCACTATAATAAATGATGAAAAATACACCATCTTTGGAATGATGCTGATGATTTTTTATGCAAAACTCATGTTTATGCAATTCGCAAACTTTATGTAAATAGAAAAAAATAAGTCTTCTTATTATAAATAAATTGCTATAATTGAATTAATAAATTTTGAGTTATTTATTTATCATTGCTAGATTAGGGCTACTAGGCTTTCAATTCACTGCAAATGAAAACATCTTAAAAACTGTCCACGAAATAAGACGTTATGATGCATCTTAAGAAATTTAACTTAAA
>JAQGCC010004095.1:0-13792 GCA_034698905.1 Xestoiulus laeticollis
AATTTTAATTACACAAGTCGCTGACTTGGTTGAGAGCTTTCCCCATAGGAAACGGGGTGTTTAGTTCCCCCTTAAGAAGTACTTATTTGTATACTTTTAGCACACAAGTAGTACTTATTTGATGACTATGAATTCCGGCCTTAGTCTTTAATGTCTAAAAATATAATTGCTAATTGTCTACAACATAGCATAGGTTCTTAAAAAATGAAATGTAGAAGTCTTAAAAGTCTTAAGACATAATTGCAAATAGTGTATTAGTCTTTGGACTGTCTTATAAGAAAAAATGAGTTATGGTATTAAAAAACGGGTTTTAATAAAAAAATTAAGTATCTTAGTCTTAAAAGTCTTAAGACATAATTGCTAAAATATTTCTATAGCAAAGTTCAGGGGAACTTACCAAAAATGAGGTTCCTTTAATTGTCTGAAGTCTTTATTAATTGCTAAAAAGTGTATATTAAAAGTCTTAATGATTTTCAAAAAGTATCTAAAAAGTATCTAAAAAGTTTTAAAACTGTTTTAATAGAGAAAAATGTATTAATGTCTTAAAAATATTAGTCTTAAAAGTCTTAAGATATAATTGCTAAAAAGTGCATTTGTCTTACGTATTAAGCCACTTTTAGCCTTATATGTTAAAAACGACTCATAAATATATCTTAGTCAAAATGTCTTAAAGTGTCTAATAATATTCAAAATACTTATTTTTTACTATATGTTATATTAATCTGATAAAATGATGAATTAATTACTTATTTGCTCTGCCAGCTTCATACATTTCAAAATTATGACATGAAGACAGACATTTTTCTATAGTTATTGGTTTATTCTTAAGAGTCTTAAGACATAATTGCTAATAAGTGTCAACAGTTGGAGGTAGGGGTTACCAATAAATTGTCTTGATAGTATTAAGACATAATGTAAATTAAGGCATAGATCTATATGTAATCAAAATATTTAATTAAAACCTTCGTTTTCATGAAGAAGTTTTATTTATAGTTGACATATTTTTAAATCAATGAAATTTTTCATGAAAATCAATATTAATAAATTCATGATTGGTTTTAATTCAAACGACATCCTTAGATATAAATAGGACTCATTTATTTAATGAAATATATGTACAATGTAGGCCCCAATTGGTCATCAGAGTGTTGTGTAATTTTAATAGTGTTAAAATGACGGTTTCGCAAAAATTTTATTTCTTTATTATCAGGGATCAATTTCAGGGATAGAACCATATAATAATTTTCCACGCAATTCATGTTATAAAAAAGCAACTTCCGTTTTCACCTGTGTATATTGCGTGCATTATAAAATAATATAATAATATACTGTATATTACTCGCGTGTATATAGTGTATATTGCATCCATTAAATACACATCAAACGGAAGTTGTTGTTTGAATAACATTATATAGACGAATTCTACTATACAGTATTATAGGCTACTATATCGAGGTCCGTTTTGCACATCTGGACAATTACATTGTGAATTATTTAGATTGTGAAACACGTGTTAACTGGAAACTAGCAATATTGATTTTGAAAACACCTGTTAGAGCCATTATATAATGTAAAAGAAGTTTTATAGAGTGAAACAATTACAAATTACAATGGTATTTTTGGTATAATAAAACCGCTATATCAGTCAATATGACCTATATTATAGAAGTTTTTGAAAAGTTGAAAATGCAGTCTACTCTCGATATAACGAACAGAGTAATCAAAATGCCTATACTTCTCATCCATATTAACCTCTCAGTGTGACGAACGCTCTGTGTAACGAACCGCTCGATATAACGAACGATTCGGCTGGTCATCACTATATCCCACAATAATAATCCAAACAGGAATTGTACTAAATTCCGAGCAATGCACTTTCAAATATTTGCTGCTTTGAAATAATTTTGAATACATAAATATATAAATAAATAAAATATCATAAACCCACCGAATTTTTATGGCACAATTTCTATTTCTCATATTCCCTTAACAATATGTAAATATCAGATTTGTCAGTTTCATTTTTACATTTATTTCCATTTGCTTTCCATTTACTTTTATGTACTTAAAAATCTTTTATGAGTCCCAGTATGGCGGTCATATAAGTTGTTAAAGTCACAGGTGGTGTTTCTTATTATAATAATATACAGCTTGAATTTTTCAATTTTAAGTTTTAAATTCCATACTAAATTATAAGGTAGGTAATGGGGTGAACGTACCAATAATAATTTAATATTCAATTCCCTTATTTTTTCAAATTATAGTGGTTGAAGAATTTTACCAATATATTTCAAACACCAGAGGTCGCTCTTAAAATTTCTCAATATTGAACATGGATTAAACAGTTTAATAAAAATCATTGTTTTATAAGCCAGGATCAAATTTATTGGTGATTTTGCAACTTTTACTAAACAGGATTTAATAAAAGATTTGTTTTATTGGCTGTTGTTGATCATATATATCTTTTAAATTTAATTAGTTACTAAATACATGTAAGCTCGTCCATGAACTATTTAATAATTATTTTATTTATATATATTATATAATTAATTTAAAACTTATAATTTATATCATATTGAGCTCTCACTAGTCGAAAATTGCAGCTAATACCTGTAAAAAATTTTTACAGGCACTAGCCGAAATACCCGGGTTAAAATTTAATAGAGGAGGTCAGCCTTACATGAAGCGCCCCCTTGTGGTAGTAAAATGCATATTTCATAAGGGATAGAAACACGACTTTAACACAGAACCACATTAGAAATAAACCTTAATTATAGCTGAATCTTCCTATAGCACATCTCTCCAAGTAGCACATCCCATGGTTCGGTCCCAATGGGGTGCGCTATTCACAGGTTTCACTCTATATCATTTTTAAATCAACATTTTGGAGATTTTGAATGCATGTACATTGTACTCCATTAAAAGGTGAATTAAAAACTTGGTGCAACCCTTTAAAATTTCAATCGGATAAGATATAATATTAATAAACTAGGTGGCCTTGCCAAAATCTATTTCAACTCATTTGGCCCGCTTTTTAGCCATGTAAATCGTAATTTTAAACAGCTTTAACTAATTACTAATTGCATTAAATTGACGAAGGTTTTGATTTTATTATTTTTGGGGAGGACGACCCATTAATCTCTTAAATGGCGTCACACGGTCACCATTTTAGGATATGAATTTTTCTTCCTGGCTTGATTTGTTTAATTTCATATGAAGATTAGTGATATCTAGCTTAGTGGGTCGTTGGACAAGCCATGGGTGGGTGCTGCTTACTGACCACAAAACAGCAATTTATTTGCTGCACTGGGTCACGGTCAGTGCACCTTCTCTGGTCAAGCAATTGCCCTGAATTATGTGGTGTTACACCAGTTAAAAAAGGACGATGGGAAGATCCACATTAAGCTTACGAATCCTGATTTCAAATTTACATTTGGAGGTCGAATTCTCGAAAGATTTGCGTGAACGCAAAAATAGCAAAAATCGTGCGAAACTTTAGACAAATTTGTGCATTTTTGAAAATTGTGGGAAGGGATTATTACCACTATTTAATAGTGTGCAATATTAGGGCATGAGGTAATACATGTGTACACATGCCATTACAGTGCAATTTTGGTATTCCGGCGCTGTGATAATCCAAAGCACTCAGTAATCCGATTTCACATGGGACCAAGCACTGTCGGATTATCAAGAAACGACGTAAGATTAGCAGGTTAACAAGCAGCACAATTAGCAGTATACCAAGCACTGTCGGGTGCACATGAAGTACATGTGTGTACATGGTAATCCGGCAGTGTGATAATCCAAAACACTCAGTAATCCGACGTCACATGGGACCAAGCTCTATCGGATTATCAAAAAACGTCGGATAAGCAGAACAGATTGAGAATACATGTACACTTGAATGTATGTGTATTCACTTATTGCATATTTTTTGGATTACAAAATTCTGCAATGATTGTTTTTTTTTTTTGTAATATCAAGCACTTTTTCAAGCATTCTCACTTGTATTCAAACCAAAAATTACTTGAATTTGGATTACCGAGATTACACTGTTCACCAAATTACTATTTTAATGGTGTAACAGTGTAAAATATAACATACATGTAAATATATAATAAATATACATGTATGTATAATTTATGTATCAGTATCGTTAATGAATATTTAAATTCTTTGCCATTATAAGCATGAAAATATGATCAACACTGCCATTTATTATCAGTGCTATTCAACTGAGTATTCATGTCAAAATTTTATACTTATATCACCAATTTTTTTTAAAAAAAGTTGAAATTAAATCACTTTGTGAATGCTTGAATAATGGTAACATAACACTATGAAAACTGCATGCTGCTAGAACTTCAAGCATACAACTTGTAACTTGCTAGACCATTTTTACATCTAGAATGATATACAAGAAAACAGCAAAACAGGCTTTAAATTTAGTCAAGGTTATCAGTGCAAGGCAAAGTTTTAAGATTTATATATAGCAATTAAATATAATAGCCCTATATTAAATATTCACCATAACGAAATAACGTCATGCCACTAATTTAGAAAAACAGGTCATCATAGGTCTAGAAATCCTAGTTCAACTTACGTTATTTTTAAATTTGCGTGTAAGCTAATTACACACGATACTTTGTATGAAAACACGTAGGTCAGGTTACCTTAACCAGTCGTTATCAAGTCGATCCATGATATCAGTCATAAAAACTGTAATTTCTGGTTGTGAAAAACTGGTTCCAGACGTTTCCTGATTGCAGATAAACGAGCATTTTTATTATTTATGATAATCATTAAAAACTTGAAAAAAGGATAAAAATCAGGGTTCCCACAGAAATAAATTTTTCAACCTCCCTGACCTTTAAAGTTTTTATACTAATTTTTCCTGACTTTTTGTGTTGAATTTCTCAGAATAAATTATTTTCCCTAACTATTCCAGGTCTATAGAATTTTTCTGAAAATCATGGTTTTCCAGGTCAGTGGGGAACCCTGTGAATGTTTTCTAGTCGAGAACTAGCATTCAAAGTATGAAATATGGAAACTTTATTTGCCAAGCATTAAATAGAAAAGTTTACAGTTCAAAAGCACTCTTGTAACGAGAGAAAATAACCCCATCCAAGAAATCTTGGCAGAACTTATGCAACAATCGAGAAATACAAACCTTAGATAACTTTAAAAGATTGTAATTTCAACAGAACATCACCAGAATCTAATCAATCGTTGACTGCAAAACACATGCACAATCTGCAAAAATAGTATTTAAAAAAATAAGCATCAATTACATGTTTGTTAAATCCTGTTTCTTGTCTTTTTTTAAATTTTCACACATTTGAAAATTTGAATGTTCCTGAAAAACAAAATTTGTATATTATTTTACGTAAAACTAAGTTGGGAAAAATGAAGGTATTTATGCTGATTTTAAAAATGGATGTAAAATGCCATGTATATTATCAGGTTGTAGATACAACGACTTGTAAAATACATTTATAACATCACGTTATCCTTATGGTGGATCATAAATAGAAAATTCAATTCAACTCAGTAATCATAGAAAATCATATATGGCCCTTTAAATAATTCCAACCAGGATTTCAAATTTGAGACCACCAACAACAGCATTTAACAAACTTGCAAAACTGAAACGAATGTTAAAAATAAAACATATTAAAATTTAATTCAATGCAATTCAATATATTAAAATATATATAATAAATTATTGGAAGTAAGATTTCCTGATAAATGTGTGGGCAAAACGATACCATAAAAGAGGCACTGAAGCAAAAATTTAAATTTAAAACTGTATTTACCCCCAGGTGGCGCTCTATGAAATCCATAGTGTTTTTAAATTCAGCACATACAACCTTTTAAAATGAATTGATAAATGATAATGAAACACATTTGTGTTGAGATTTCACATTGATGAGCTCCACCTGGTGGTAAAAATGTCATTCATAGGGTCCAACATCAAATTGCATTTTAGTGGCAAGAAAGGGCATGTCATACCTATAGAAAAATGGGGGATTTGTTAATATTATATGTAATTAAGGTGAGTTATCATAATGTGTAAACTCAGACCGGATGTCCTTCAAGATGGCGCTTCCCTCTCAAGACAACCACATGCACTTTTGCCATATAAGAAAAGTGACAATTTGTACAAGATTGTGACAACATGCATGAGACGAGCGCCATCTATCGTTTCCGGTTTATCGAAGAGGAAGTGGTTGAGCAAATCGGAAGTGAGATTAATGCGAGGAAGGCGTGCAGAAATAACATATGAGCAACAATACACTGGTGATCGATTGATGCATATCTCAAAAACACAAAACACTATAAAGTAGTATCAATTAGCATCTAAAGAAAATTGCATATTTTTAAAAAATTAATTATAGTATTCTTTCTAATCTTGGATTTGTACATGTTGGCAAACAGAAATCGTTATTGTACTTGTTTTTGGGTAACATTGGGTACCTAAAACTGCAAGGTAATCCGAGTTCCCTCACGAATTAAAATTTTCAACTTCCCTAACTTTCCCTGACCATCCTGACGACTGAAATTTTAAACATTTGACCCTATGTCTAACATTTTCATTTTAGGACAAAATTTCAAATGATTTTTTTTCAGGGTTCCCTCAAGAATTGAAAATTTTAACTTCCCTTACTGTCCCAGTTTTTCAAAACTTTCCCTGAACATCTTGACGACTGAAAATTCAAGCATTTGACACTGCCTACTAAAACCATTTGAAACCATTTTTGGTCAAAATTTCAAAAGAATTTTTAGTCAGGGTTCCCTCATTCAATTTCCCTGAAATTCACTTATGCCTCACTGATGTTCCCATGCTTTCCAGGTCTTGGGAACCCAGGAAGTCACTTTGGTGACTCAATTCGCATTTTAGGGTCCAAATAAGAAGTACAAGAACGATTTACTAACTATCAAATAATTGTTGTTCGCAAACAATAGCATATAGATTTTAAAAAAATGCAAAAGCACGAAGGAAACATAAATTGTTGCTATCACACGATAACGCGATGAGTAAAAGGGGGTAACACATTAGTTGAAAAATTCAAGAAAATATGAATTATTAGAGAACACGAATCAAATCTATATAAAAATACACTGCATTTAGTTCAAATAAGTCACGCACACTGAAATCACAAATTTGCCTTGGCATTAGGAATTAAGAAAGTCGAAACTAAGATTAAATAGAAGAATTCGTAAATATACATTTTCTTGGAATTAATAGCACGAGTTTAATTTAATTAGCAGCGCATCTAACTCATCTAGTAGAACATAGAAGTGGTGATTTCAAACAATAGATTTTTGAGTTTAGCTCCCCCTTATCATTTAAGACTTTTTGTCTTAAAAATCAGACTAAGACCTAAGGGTAAGACACCTTTAAAAAGCATCTTAAGACACTTTTGTCTTAAGAATATTAAAGACTAAGACCTACCCACTTGTTCAAAGCCCTTCAAAACATTTCTAACATTCCTGGGGGGTCCATTGTGACGTCACCCTTCTATGTTCTATGGAACAGGCCTATATAGTGGCATTCTCATCGCCATGAACACCTCTATAAATCAAAAAATAAATAAATGCGAAATATATCAACCGATTAACCGCATTAAATACTTATATTTCATCATTTTCAAACATTCTTCAATTAAAATGAGATAAGATTTTAATCAGTGATATGAGCTGCTCGATGATTGTACGGTGTACTTGGACAAGGTGGCGCCCTCTACATGTGCCTGCTCCAAGTGGCTAAAACTGGAAAAGCAAAGTCAGAGGTAAACAAAACCCATAAATGGTAATAGAATTAATTAGTGAAAATATGTTAAATTGCATACGACGCATAGCCCTATGCGTCAAAATTAAAATAATACAGGGGTGCTTCAAAAGTCGGTTGATTTACATTTTTGGACGCACCCTGTATTACTTTAATTAATTAGTTTATTTGTAATTAAAAATAAGATAAAAAGTCTATTTGCCACGATGATCAGCATTTGATTGGGGGAGGGGAGGAGTGGGAATTAAGAATTGAAAATTGAATTCATAATCCTATATATAATATAAGTTAGATAAAGGTAACAATTCATTCGCCATTAATTAAATGAGCAATTAAATGGCAATGAGATTTTCCTTAAAATTCCTACTCTCTAAAAGCGACTTCTTGATTAGGCCCTTTTCAAATAGATATATAGAGGCCTCTAGTGGAGACTATAGATGAATTTAAAAGCGACCGAAAAAAAAATTCGGTTCGTACAATTAAGGGTAATAATATAAGCCTAATTATAAGCCTTTTTTTTAACAATAACAGCTCGAGAAAAAATGTGACGTATTAAAAGCGTGTGTGAAGATATATTTATATGTGTATAATATATATATATATATATACTATACAGAAGCGATAGTAATTTTTATATAAAAAGTTATCATTTTGAAAGAGATGTCAAAAAGGAGATGAGTCCATTGAAACAACCAATCGTTGGAATTAAATTAATATTAAATTTTAAATTAAATTTCGTTTCATGCAAAGTAGACAATTAACAATTGTACTTTTACGTTTAAAAAATGTGCAACTGGCGCCACCTGGTGCTCGATATGATCAGCGAACGAGTGGTTTATTTGTATATAGTATTCACTTTTGGCAAATTACTTTAAATAAGACTCGAATTAACAATCATTAAAAAGTTTTAAACTTTTGTTAGTGTTGTAAGGACAAATCCCTGGGTGAAAAAATTATGACCATATATCATTGTTTCTCATTATACATGTCCAAATACAGGTGGTCCAAAAGTCAGTACCACCTCACTTTTCTTTCTTAATTGATTTAAATAATTGCTTTATATAAAATTGACATTTTGCCCTAAGTGTTACGGCTATAAAGTTATAATTTGGATTTCCGTGAAAAAATGATCATCGGTAAAATCTAATAGCATCATTGGATAGAGCACACACGACTTCCTATTTAATTACATTAACATAATTTGCATAACTATATAAGATTTCAGAAACCAAAAGGGTGGGCACTGACTTTTGTTCCAACCTGTATATTGTATTCTCATAAACTCGAATTAGAGCTTATGTCTGAGAATTGTTATGGCCATATAAGGTATTTTATGTCATAGTTTATGTACGTAAGAAAGCATTTTCTTATAACGTTTGCCATATCAATGTAATTTCAAAAAATTAGTTTTTTTTAAATTTATTGACAACTTCTTGTATGAATCTAAATCATCATACTTTATGAACAATAAATATGGGTTCTTAATTTGAGCAGCTTCATAGTCTGAACAGTGATTATTGCAAGTCTTATTTCAATTAATACAAATCAAAATATTTAGGGTAGCCAATTTTGTTTAATTTTTAACAAGTTTCGTTTCACATTAAAAAAATCCCAATTGAAATTAAACGATTTTTTGTTTGAAAAACTTGAAAAAAATATTGATTTTTTTAATAGAAAGTACTAGTCTACGAAAGTCCACTCACTGAAAAACAGGATAATGAAATTTATTTGGATCAATATCACCAAATGCGAAAAGTCTAAAGGGATTGTTATTTCACGAAGCCCTATAGAGTGTACTTTTGGCATTTCAGCTAAATAGAATTTTTTCAGCAATTTCGACTTTGGGTAAAACTGCTCTCAATTGTTCCTAGTTGGGTCTATTATTCGTCCAGATCTCTATAAAAGGTCATCATTGACATTTAGGTCAATAGGAATGACAAAATGTAACAAGTCACCAAAAGCACTTTTTTGTTTTTTAAATATCTGAGATATCCGTGACAAATTTTAGGATCCAAATATCGGAAATGAAAATCTATAGATTTATAATAGATGTGCATTCATTTCTTATTTTGTACAAAAAAGTCTGAGAAATATTGAAATTCAATAAAATAAGACAATTGTCAGTAGAATTATAGCGGTTTTGGTGCATGTATATTGATTGTTCATTTTCTTATAAAAAATTTTGAAAATCGTTAGAAATAATGCATTCAACCAATATTTTCAATTATCAAGAATTTTAGAGTTTAAAAAATCCGAATTTTGTAATCAAAAATTATAATTTGGCAATACACATGTATATGATATTCTCCTTGTAAGTCTAAAACAATTTTTTATGGTCATTTACAGATATTAATATACATTTGGAAGTATAAACATATCAGAAATTGGACATATATACTCATATATAGCGTTTTGTACATAAATAGTCACCAACATAAAATGTTTTCAAAATTATACATACATGTATAAGTAGAAAATCTGGCATTGTCATTTATGGAAAAATGTTTTTAAACTTATATGGAGAAAACCTAACATGTTTATATATGAATTTCATACTTTTATGAAGAAAATTTTATATTTTTATATATAGGCAGATGTTTTCAGAATTTAAAGTCATCATTTATATATATGGACAAATGTTTTCAGACTTCAGGCATGTAATGGGACATATAGCGGCATATAGGCCCTTTATAATTTTTTTCATTAATCTGTATATTAATAAAATTAATTAGAATGTGTTTCCAGGATTTGATGAAACTGTGACTCAATTTAAGCACACATACTGTATTTCCATTTGCAAACTTCACTAGAAAAATCAAGTCCATTTCAACGATTTCAAGCCCATCACTAAATGCGGAATCCCAAAATGTATATTTTTAACAACTCTTTCTTTTCATAAAATTGAAGCGAAACTGAAGCATATTTGTTAATAAAAGAAGAAAGAAAGAGGGAAGGTGGTCAGTTGGAGACGATAAAACACTGAAATGTTGAAATAAAATTAATTACCATATCATTAAGGATTTTTTTGGCATAGGCTACATTAATTTAAGCCAAACCTCCAAAATGTTTGTCAGCAGCTTTTAATCTGAGCATGAAAAAGGCCAAAGCATTCAAAGCTTAAGAATCAAAGTTTTTAAAATGCACCTTTAGTTTCAAGCTCTTCCGGCGCCCGCAGCGCCACCTACAGATCAAATGCTGATCATGTTTTTTTTTTCTCGTCTTTTTTTTTTTTTGTTTTCTAACCGAATTTTCTTTACGTATTTTCCCCTAGTTTTTTACACTTGATTCACTTTAGGCATTAGCTTTTCCTTGGCTCCTTTAATGTCCACGGTGACTTGATCTGGATTTCTTGGGTAGGACTTCCGGTCACCCATCGGCGACTGTATACTGGAGCGTCGTGACCCAGCGCTGCGACGATCCCCGCTTCCTATACATGTATAAAGAAATTTAATAATTATTAAAAATGAGACAAAATTAAGCACTAGCTCCGGTCACGAATTCTATCCAATCTAATAGAAGAATATTTAATCGGACGAATTATTTGAACCAATTTCCATTCTATCCAGTACAGTACTGATTCTATCCGCGATTTAAGACAAAATTGATATCGGACGAATTATTTAAATTGCTGTGCACGTGCATATGTCGAGTGACGTCATTTCAGCGGATTAACATTTATACTCAATCTGAAATTTAGAAACTGAAATGCCATCCATGCAGATGAAACTTTTATTCACTTTATCTGCTTTGCAAAAATAAATTTATCCTCTTGAAAATATGGCGTTGCTTCCAAAATTCGCCCGATTTTTATTTCGTCTAAGACACGATAAAATTGTGTTAATTTATACATAATGAATCCGTATATAGTCTACATGTAGTTTATAGAGCAGTAGCACCTTAACAAGAAGTGCCATCTAGGGAGAAATTTGCAAAACTTACGAGCTCAATTATATGCCTATTTCAGCGGTTTAATAGCTATTCAGTATGTTTATATTGTACATACCAAAATCCAAAAATGAGGTCACGGTAGCTAATAATCTTAACGGATTTACGTCATATAGGGATCTCAGCCTAGGGTCAATAGCCGTCAAAGCTTGTTTTGTTTGAAATTGACAAAACAGTTATTTTGGGATTTATATAGAAAAACGTCAACCAAAGCTAGGTCTATCAATTTCAAAAATATTATCATCAATCGGCACCTTTCAGAATCGATTATCTTTATTGTGGGATGAGAAATCATTCATCTAAATCACAAAAGCACTTTCAATCAATACAATATATTTTTTCCAGAATCCATCCTTAATGGAAAGTGATCCATCAGTTCTGATACATTCTGACATGACAAGAAAGTTATATAGAGCATAAACAAATGGAATATTTGTGTTGAATTTCCCTGACTTTTACAAAATAAATCAGTTTTTCCTGACTATTCCATGGGGTTTAACCCCTGATATCATATTCATATCGGCACAAAATTACATGGAAATGCACTAGGAAACATGAACAAATGTGTTCAATTTTTATTATGTCCATATATGATTCCGATATACTGCAGTCAATTCTCGATATAACGAACAGAATGGTTTAACCTGAATTTTCAAATATTAATAGTCTCTCATGCAGTATAACGATCCGCTCGATATTATGAAAGAATGTCCCATCCCTTTGATGTTCCTTATATCGAGAGCCGACTATTTCCACCAGGGGTTCTCTGGTTCTTAAATATGGCCGCGCATACGCTATCAATAAGCTGAAAGGCCCATGAAATATTAAAAAAGTATATAAAGGTCTCGGGGTACCGCAAATAGGTTTACAGGCAGAATAGTAAAGCGCCCTAACCCATTTCATTCATCATTAATTCAAACAATGCTGAAAATGATGCCCTTAATGACGACTGTAGGTTGCGTTTGAAGGTCTTAAAACGTCATAAAAAAAGCGTTGTTTTTGTGAGGAGGTGTAGGAGGAGGGAAGGGAATTGGTTTTATGGCGCCCCAAGATGGAGTCTCACCGTGTGATCCTGTGGGTGATTTGGCTGGCACATTGAGTCCCGAATAGACGCTGGGTTGCCTGGATGGGACACTGGCCCTACTGCCCCTCCTCGAAGCCGTGCCCTCAGCTTGTTCCCTCGTCTTGCGGGCCAGGGACATTTTCAGAAGACGTGGGGAATTAAATATCGATCTGGGTTCTTGGAACCTAGCTCTGGAATAAAATAAAATTAAATATTAACGCTTAAAAAAAACACACCGAATTAGGAGCTTCAACGCGTCCTTTATTGCATCCGAAAAAGTGACGTCACATTTACCATTTTTTTCAACTACTTTGAAAAGATTGTCACAAAGTTTGGAAAGCAATTCATAATAATAGATAATGAGCTTTTCTTGGATAGACCTACATGTATATTAAAAGTTGGACACATTAGTACCTAAGTTCCTATGTACATGTAATATACAATGGCTTCCAATTAATGGCTGAAAAGCTTTTGGGGTACATTGGGTACGACCAAAATTAGTCTTAATACGTTCTTGAAACGACAGTTTTTATACGAAAAAATGAATTTTGAACAAAGAATTATTTTCATTTTCTTAAGATATTTTCAGTCGCAAAGTATCTTAACACACTTTTTTTAGAAATTATGACAAAGACTAAGTCATTTTCATCTTGATAAAAGCATTATGCAGTTCCAGCTACATCATATAAAACCCTTCCCAAAGGACAGTTTTAAGACGAATGCTAAGACAATTTCATTTGTACAGTGTCTTAGCACATAATACTAATACAACATTTTTAGTAATTATGATAAAGACTAAATCATTTTCGTCTTGTTAAAAGTATCTTAAGGGGGATCTGAACTGCATGTTTTGCTATGGGGGAATTTTAAAACCTACATGTAAAAAAACTACTTGTTATAATACAAGAATAAAAATTGATAAAAATGCAGTATTTTTGTAGCTACTGCATGCATGATCAAAATTTCATAATTTTCCCATTTATAGGGAATTT
>JAQGCC010004096.1:0-13791 GCA_034698905.1 Xestoiulus laeticollis
AAAAACAAAAGGGAAAAACAACAGCTCGAATTTCGGCCCCATCTTAACCATTGTGGATCATAGTGGGGATCGCCCCCCTTAAACTTTCACATTATCAACCATTATTAAGATTATTTACCGAGAAAGTCAATGGAGGTAACACCACGCTGACTACGATGCCCGTGGTATTTCAGTTCATCTTTACGATAAAAATCTGGAACGTTGGCTTTTCCTCTTTCCAGACCAGAAGGTGGTGAATGCACGTAAGATCCAGGTTCTTGCCCTTGAGCCCAAATAACGTGCATCGGCCCATTCTGTATGCTGTGATCTGTTACATCATTAGCTGATAGAGGGGGAAAACGCATATTTTAACAATAAATTTGTATGAATCAACTTTCATATTATTTCAAAAACAGCATGCTAGCATAATTAGTGTGAGTTTATCAAGTCTGACGAGTTCATAGTATAAAGGAAATTCGAAGAAAAATTTGTGAAACTAACGAATTCTGGCAACCGATCGGATGCCAGAATTTTCGGAACTAATTTTCGTTAGTTTATCGTACGTTAGTTTATCGTACTATTGCATAATTACTTTTCAGTTTTCGTCGGAAAACAATGGTTGTGACACCATCTTTCTCGAATCCAGACGCTGCTGTTAAACTATCTTCTCCACCCCAGAATGAATCCACCCTCGGAGTAGATCTATCCCGTGTATATTGATCCAGAATGCGACTAAATGTTCCACGTGCCATTCCCGTAACAATATCTGTGCAGTCCATAGCATGATAATCTCCTTTTGGGGTGTAAGGACCACGCTTATAGGTTAGGACTGGTTCATCATGGATCGATGGCTCAGCAACGGGCTCAGATTCAGGTTCTCCTTCTGGCTCTGGTTCAGGTTTAGCCAATTCATTGTCCTTCCTGGCTTTAGATTGGCGAATGAAGGTATCATTACTGCTGTCTGTCGACTCAGGAATGGATTCTGGAACAGGTTCAGCAGCAGGCTCTGCGGAAGTTTCAGCGGCAGGCTCTGCAGAAGGTTCAGCGGCAGGCTCTGGAGAAGGTTCGGAGGTAGGCTCTGCAGAAGGTTCGGAGGTAGGTTCTGCAGAGGGCTCCGCGGCAGGTTCAGCAGAACTCTTTGCAGATGGCTGAGTGGACAACTTGGCTACAGGTTTTGGGGTTGGTTTAGCAATGGGTTTCAGCGTGGGTTTAGATGTAGGCTCTGCAGCAGGTTCAGTATTGGGTTCTGCAATAGGTTCACCAGTCGGCTCATCAATAGAGCTAAGAGTTGAATTTTCGATTAATTCTAGTAAGGGCGTGGTGGACTTGATATTTATGGTGGATTTGGTAGAGGAAGGACTAGCCGATGTTAAGTTAAGCCTCTTTGCCTGCCTTCTATGTCTTTTCCCGTTTATAGTTCTTGGTGGCGACGGCGTCGTATCCATCAAATGTGTGTATTCTACTAAACCGTCATCAGCATTTTCCACTCCATAATTTACCTCGCCCTGTTCGGCCACCTCTGCACTTCCGGTACCAACATTTTTTTCTGCAGCATTGCTGACATCCACCGGCTGTGCCGTAACCTCCAACGTAACAGGATGTGGATTACTTTCAGCCATTGCATGAGTGTGACTTGCGTCTTCATCTGCATTGTCTGAAGCATAATCGTGTGTCTTATTTTTTAGGATTCCATCAGCTGAAGAACGTCCATTTATTGGTTCGCCATTTGGGGTTATGCCTTCTGACACTGGCAAAATGTCCTCCGATACTGGTTCTGGCTCGACCTCCAGTTCTACTTCAGTAACATTGCCCTTGTGAACTAAGCATAGTAAATAATAATAAAAAACAATAGAACATTTAAATAATGTTATATTACTCAATTCACAACAAGTAATCAAACATATTTTCAAAAAATCTAGCATTAATTTAAGTGGAATATATAACAGTTAAGTAGTGCTATCTCAACTTGCCAACAAATTCCGAGGTTTCATGTATTGCTTTTGAATCATCTGCTTTGTTGACAGGCTCTGCCTTGGGTTCATCCTTTGGCTCAGGTTCAGCTTCCGGTTCTGGCTCAGGTTCTGGCTCTGGCACATCCTCAGTTGATCTGCTTAGGCTCTCCCCGATAGGTGGAAAAGCTTTACATGCCGATGTTAAACCTAATTTAATCCAAAATAAATATCAGTATATTATAGGAACAAATTTTAGTCTGGCTATAATACACCAAAATAACAAATAATGTAACAAAATTTGAAATGATAATGCATTTGTCAAATTAATATTGCAGGGCCAAATTGTATTATTTCCTTATATACACATCGATACTGAGATTTTCTTGATTAGTATATATATTTATAAATTTTAGGTGATGTCTTCAATGTTACCTTTCGGACGCCATCCTACTGCCACATAAGTTGTGCTTTTCACTTGCATCACCATTTCAATTTCATTAGTGTCAGAAAGGATTTTCCAAAAAAGTTTAAAGTTGCTGGAAAGATCTTTCTTTTGGTGGTTGCTCAAATCCAAATCAACAGTCTTAATAGCAGATTCTGTTGAAAAGTTCAAAATATCGTTTAAGGTCTAACTTAAGATATTTTTTTTAATCAAAAATGCACATTGAAAACAAACCTTTATGACATTGTGTCCCAAACCATCCCAATTGGCAATAACATTGTTTTTTGGGGTAGGTGGTAGCATCGATATCAATACACTGTCCATGACTTCCACAATCTTTATCTTCCCAGCACTCATCTGCAAGTCCAAGGAATATGGGAATCAAAATCACAAAACTATTTTATTGAATGTTTGCATCTAAATGTAAATATTAAAATTCGCACACCTTTGTATTGGCAGCGAGGTCCGGAATATAGTTTATTACATGTGCATACACCATTTTTATACACACCATGACCAGAACAATCTTCACGATATAAATCTCCTGATAATGTAACAAATTTATTCATAATTATGACATCTTTTAATTGCGTTCTCATAATGCATGAATAAAACCTTAGAAAAAAAAGTTGCAATGCTTATAAAATGATACCCCAAATCCCTGAAAGATTCAAAAGTACATATCTAAATTCGGTTGCTAAATTCTGATGACTTAAATGTTAAGGATTTGTTAAAAATCAATATGTATCATATATGTACATATGCAATGCAATTCGCTTATAACGATGCCGGAGAAAGCGATATTCCGGGTATAACGATTTCGAGCAATGTGTTCGGTTGGTCTGTTATCTTACGTACAGTAATTTTGTTTCGAATACTACGATGTCAGATATAACGATAATCCGGACATAGTAATCTCATTTTGAAACAAAAAAACCTTTCATTCGCCTATAACGATTTTCTAAGTGCACATACTGTACATTTAATGCAATGACAAAATGATTTAAATTTTAAAGTTGAACTGAAATCTTATTATAATTTTTTTTTTTTTTATTTTATTAACGAAACATTAATTTTTACTGCTGATATTTGTTTAAAATTTAGAAATACATGAACTATAAAACTATACAAACTTTAAATTTATCTTTATTATTGAAGAATTGTTTTCTCAAAATTTCTACACAAGATTTATATTTTTTCAGTTATATAAATGGTCTCACTCTCTTTTATAAAAAGTTTGAAATTTCTCCTTAATTTCCAGACTATTTTTTCAGTCAAAACATTTAATAAATATATGTAAATCTAAACTTGTATGTACATTATTATTGGTATTACAAGTAAGTTTTATTTTTCAAAAATCCGTATACAACGTAGTTCGGATATAGCGATCTGACTTCTTAGGTCCCTTGAAGATCGTTATAAGCGAATTCCACTGTACGTGTTTCTTCTATTTTATATAAAATTCCCCATAAGCAAACTGTATACACAAGATGTTGACGACATTAACAAGAGCCAAGAGGACATCGATTATGCGATGTATAAAAGGCATAATAAGTGTATCATTATTCGAATTACCTTGAACAATGTCAATATCAGCACAACTCCAAAACGTATAGTTATTGGCCCATTCAATAGCTTCCCGTTTTAGACGTATGGAACAGCCTTTGCAAGATAGTTTATTTGGGAACCTAATAATGTGGTTCTGCGCACTAGTGAAACGAGAAATGTTGATAATAATAAATAAAAAAAGTTCAGTGATTAAAGCCTGATTAAAGCAATTCTATCAAATTGAGTAAATGTCACGGACCAATTGATCATTTCATAAAGCAGCCATTGAATGCTAACAATGATTCTATTAACTTTTAATCAGACTGTGGTGTGCAAACGTTCACCGTGAACACACGCCCATAAAGAGAAATTAATAAAGGCGTAGACATTCTTGTCCAGTATGGGACAATCAGATAAATTTAATAGAGGCCAATAATTAGGCACTGCAATAGCGTATAGCTCCAGTAATCTCGGTTCTAGCATTAATATTAAATAGTGTCTGTGATGCAGTAAATTTGTGTACAAAAACTTGATTCAATAAATTTCATGTAATGCATGTCATTACTTTAATTGCATAATTCTTCTCGAAAAGTAATTTTAAATTTCATCAATTGATTCTCAATACAACTAAAAAAAATATACTCAGCTTATAAGAAAAAATGCAATATTCCCCAGAGTTATTTTTATTCAACTTATTATTAAATGTGATTTAATAGCTGTCTGAAAAACAAGCTGTCATAGTCTGAAATTTCTTTTAATATATTCCATATTTATTAAGCTTCATTATAAACTACCAGGATTCAACTTAATCTTCCATGGCAGGGCGTTAACCCTGAAAGCTTCTTTTTTTTAATAATACGAGAGTGAATCTTAATACAAAGTTTACCCTCTTTTGCCACTTTAAAATATTACATGTGCTATTTAGACACAACCAAGGGATCAAAAATCATGTTAAGCACATTATTTCCCACGTTGCCAATTTTAATTAGGACTAAAAGGCTGAAATTATTTGGGGGGTAACGAGAAAAAGTGGGGCATGCATTTTCGGGTCATATGACGTCCGAAGCAGTATTAACCGGGTAGAAAAATAAAAAACGAAAGCATTCCTCGTGTTTTACGCTAGCAGCTCTAATTATCAGCAATTTCTTTCATGTTTTCTTCAAGGGTAAAATTTTTCTTTTCGGTTGAAGAAAACCTTTGTTAAAATAACGAGAATCATTTAACGACATTCAAATGCTTTCAAAACATCACTTATTATACGAAGTTGATGAAAGCGCGCGTGCTAAATTCCATTCAGCTCTAGTTAGTTCATTTAAGTATAGCAGTATTATGAAGTTAATAAATGCACATATAAAAGAAACTTACGTCGTATCCAACTGAACAAAATCGCTATTTTCTGCGGTTGGAGTTAAATCCATCCAAGGTTTTCCTTGGTCATTCAGCAACTCCAGTTTATATCCTCCCTGTGAAAAATATCAAAGAAATACAGGAATGGTAAGACATTCTATACATATAATGTACGTATATGTACAGGTACAGCTAGTGGTACACTCGTACTGTATAAAAAATGTTCATGGCGATGGAGAGGACGAGCTTTGTACAAGGACATAAGGTTAAAAGTTATGACTAGGGTGCATATAATGTCATTGTCATGTTATAGGGTATTTAACCCAGCATTTGCTTCAAAAACCATAGAATAGAAGAGTTCAAGCTGCAATGCATTCAATCCTGATAAACTGAATAAACCTATTGTACAATGCTTATATTCAGTTGGTGTGCCGAAACATGAAGCTATGTTGAATAATTATTTTAAATAAAAATAAAAATTATATTTTTTTTTATTATACCTATAAATAACCTTAAATAACTGTGGCAAATTTAGCTCTTTGTTCAGTATATGCAGTGACAATTTTCCCAAGTAGCCCTCAATATTGGACCTCGATTGGCTAATGATAAAATTGGCAACAACCAATGAAACTTATATTGGACCGATAGTGGTCCAAACTTACTAGACAATATACTGGGCGAATATTGCAATCTTATTTTGCATTCAATAGCGGGCCTATATTAGTCCAATTTATTTGCCTTTGTTGGTTCAATTACATATTGATAACATAAGTGGACCAATATTGTGCCTAAATCTATTTCAATAGGGCCATTTATTATACATATACCCGGAGAATTTTTTTCTATTGTTTTCTGGGGTTTTTATTTGTGAGAAAAACCCGGGGTCAACCAAAACTCTTGATACATACCCTGGGTCGACCAAAAGTCCTGAGACATTCCCAAGGGTCAACCAAAATGAAACGAACCAAGGGGAAAAAATTCTCCGCAATCCATATATTGGCAATTATGGCAAAATGTTAACATTGCAATATTGTGCCAATATTGAAAAATGCATTTTGCCTATAATTGGCCAATTTTGAGAGCTACTTGGTTTAGCGCGATATTGCGTGAAATAAACAACGACTTTGTGTACATCGATACAGTAACCATTCAGGACCTGTAAAACTGTGCTTTTAGACAGGTTCTTGTTATACATGGATCCCAAGTGGGGACCGGCACATTTTATGCTTTAGAGAGCATATATTTCTGTACACAGGATGCTTTTAGACAGGTTGTACTGTAATAAAAACAGCAGGACCTATTAGATGCATGAGAAAAATATGGTGAGGACTGCATTATACATGTACATATACACACACACATACAACATGTATATATTATCTCAAAGCATGTCTCAAAATAATTAAACCTGTTCCGTATTACTAAAAAATTAATCACTTATATAAACTTAAATTCCAAATAATTTAAGAAATTCCACAACATATGAAAAGTTGATGATATATCGGTCGTAATATACTGTATAATACAATACACCATATATGCAGTGTACATATAGGATGAAATTACGTTGAATATTGTATTTGCTGTCGACTTGTCTCATATCTTATTTCTTTTAAAATATTTAATTTCCTGTTTTTCCTAAATGTTTATTGCCTTCCTTATTCGTTCACCTTTTGCATTCGTAAGTGTCTTCGCGGATAATGGCTATTTACTTCCTTATATAAATGAATTTATTAGGAAAAGGGGAAAATTTGAAAGTGTCCAGATACATATATTATTCAGCTTCTTGGAGTTTTTCTCGTTCAAGACTATACTCGGAAATTTGTTTACCAATTTGTTAATGGCTTATGAACAAAACTGCGCAATGGAGAAATGCCATTAACCGCCATAATAGCACACTTCATTGTAATTGAACAAAAATATTCAAAATTGCATACTATTGCTAATGTTCACATCGTGCCAAGCCATGTCATCTATTACGCTTGTAGACTGAAGGAAATTTAGCAATGTGTCTTTAATTTTTTTTAGATTTATAAACGATGCTGAAATAAAAGTTAATTGACTTGCGATAAATACATGTAAGTAATTTACTGCTGTCTTGTTTTATTAGACAAAATAATTTGTAGAGGAAAAACACGTTTTGCATGCTTGTACAGATTAATTTATACAAGTACCACAATTAAAATAAATCCAAACTTGTATGTATTTGATGCTGAATATACACATTTACATATGCAACGTGCAGTAATAGAGGGATTGAGCACGCCTCCCTTAATGCCCCGTCAACTGATTTACCTTAACGAGTACGCATTGGAATAACATACAGTGCTGTCAATGTGGTTAGCATTAAGGGAGCATTAAAGGAGGCGTGCTCAATCCATCTAATATTATCCAAAGTATAGTTCTTTCCTGGTTTTCAATGTTTTTCTGCCATATATCCTTGCTGCATCTCTTAATAGCATTAAGAAACTTAACCTCTTATATAAACAGTGAAATTTCCTTTGAATAAGCCATTTGAAGGTTTCTAGTCCTATATAATGTATACTGTCAAATGAACTGGAACAAAAGTCGTTTAAATGATGGCATATCACCTATCCAAATGGAAAGTCATGCAATTTAAAAGATATAGTTTGAAATTTAAATCTGCTCCATGAAAAGGTCATTCTATAAGAGGTTACTTTGATTAGCAATTGAGTGGTGCATACATTTCAGCATTTTTTAGTAGGCTTAGTTATTCTACCGTTACTTTGAATATATTTATGTCCAAATAATGTACATTATATATCGATAGATTTTATGCTATATAACGGAAATTGGTAACCCCATACGTATATGAGGTTAAAACTGCGGTTTTGGTAGACGGGAAAAAAATACTGGATAGCTCGAAAAAACGTTCAATTTTTCAATTTCAGTTGCCTTTTTAAAGTTATTTTTTATTCCCCACATGTTAGAGCAGAATCAGAGCATGGCCCAGCGATCAATTAATGATTACTCAGGCTAACAAGAGTTGTTTGACCCTTACATTTCCAAATATTTATAAAAGTAAAGATAGTTTTTTAGACAAGAAACAAGAAAGTGCACATATGGTCTAGCTAACATTATTTTTAGGCCATATGTGCACTTTTTTGGCTAATTGAATCAATTTTTATATTCTCATTTCCCATATAAAAAGATTTGTTATAGTCTCAATTTTGTTGAAGTATTTTCTTTTTTCCTAGACTGATGCATGAATGTATATGCTAGAATTTGCTCTCACGATTTTTGGATACAACTATAGCCTCAATTTGTAAATGATTCCTCCAATTATTTTTAATATGGGTACAATTGTTTATTGGAAAACAATGCTTTGTTATGGTTTTCACAAATAGCAAGATATCATGAAAGCAACACCTAAAATCAATGGTGTGATCATTATAATATTTAAACGAGAACGTAAGCTGTATGCATGCATGCATGAGGATGGTGGTGTGGACCACAATTATGCAATCATGTAGACCTACTTTTTTAATTTATTGATGCAATCAATGGATTTGAGATTATGGTTAAGTGAATCACGCAAATGCCGATAAATTAAACAATTAAGGGGAAGTTGGGAAGTTGGGAAGTTAGCATCAACAGCTGCAATGCTAAAACTTTATTTTTTAATTTAATGTACATGCACATGTAATTAAAAGACGAATTATAACTGCTAAAAATGTTTTCAAGTGGGTTTCTAAAATTGTCAGTCAAAGCTTTGTACATGTACTTTGAAACAAAAATTCGAACGTATCTGGTATTCAATTTTGGATTCCTTCGTCCCAACATGTATTTTCTATAAGGGTAAAAAAAGCGTAAAGCATGTCATGTATAGCATGGACCATGGCATGTCCTTTAAATGCTGAGTTTCGATTGGGCTATCGAAAATTCCCGCCATCGGGAAACCAATCGAAACGTTGCATTTCAAGACCATGCCATGCTCTACGCTGTTCTTATCCTAAGGGTAAAAACATGCTGAAGCATAAATAAGAGGATGGATGCATGATCCTGAAATGCAGCATTCCGAGTGGGCAATCGAAACGCTGCATTTCAAGACCATGCCATGCTCTACGCTGTTCTTATCCTAAGGGTAAAAACATGCTGAAGCATGAATAAGAGGATGGATGGCATGATCCTGAAATGCAGCATTCCGAGTGGGCAATCGGAAATTACCGCCCTCGGGAAACCAATCGAAACGTTGCATTTCAAGGCCATGCTATCCATCCTCTTATCCATGGGTGCTTCAGCATGTTTTTACTCTAAGAATTGTATAGGTTCTATAGAAATAAAACTTTGGTAAAATTCGAATGCATTTAGGGGAAATTATAATTTCACTTAAAACCAAATTATATAAACAAGAAAATTGCAAATACATGTACTAGTACATGTATATTCAAGTTGACGACCGCTGCTCTACAGTACATTGTACATGTACATGTACATTATAGGGAGAACCCATGCTGTCACACACACATGCACACACAAATATGTACAGACACACGCTAGACTCTTCAAAAACTCATGTAATTTACGGTGTGCATATTTAAATGTAATTAAAAAATGATAAATTAACATAAACAATGAGGGGAAAATAGCGTAGTTTTTATTCAAGACTTTATAGCCTACCATCATCGAGTAAAGATTTCGCGGAAATGCTGAAGGACAGATAATTACCAAAAACGCATCCTTGAACTCACTTTTAAAAGCACTTGGAGGAGTGCATAAAATCAGTGATCCTCTCACCAGGTAAAAAAATAGTAAAGGAATTTCTTCACTCACGAGTTTTAGCAGGCACTCAGCCAGACCAATATTTAACTATCCTCGATGTTTAACACAAGGATGAAACCGTATAGCGTCATTTCTTACATCATTTTGGGGTTTACCTTCAAACATCTTCAGGGCCATCATTCCCCTCAGCCCAAAAACAATTAAAAAGTAAATAGGATAACATTCTTGAAGCAAGACTCACCCTATGAGGATAGGCAAGATGCCACGTCACGTTGACTGATGAGCCAGCCAATATGGTAGTTTTCAACGACCCTGAAACAAACGAAATAGAAATTTCTTCAGTGAAATCATACATGTGTATACTGTATACATTATAGGTGATGTGAGCGTCCTTGCAATAAGGAGGACATTTATTTGACAGGTAGTAGCGACAATTTAACACTGAGGACCAATAAAGCGGCGGAATTTATGCATATATTTTAGTAACTTTTCTTTTACAATAGCTTCTGTCACGAGTTCTATTGAAATCTTGACGAAATAAAAAAGCTAATAAAGTGTTGGATTTCTTTTACATGTGCACATGCATTGTAATACATGTACAGTATGTACTGTATGATTTGTATGTGGGTGGTATGGCGCTTCATTTAAATCATATACCAACAGGTGGCACTAAGAATGCATTGCCCCCATTTTTATTTTTGATATGCAATCTTCTTAATCCTTTTTAAATTTGGCGATTTCAAGCATTTTATTCACTCGGCGCATGTAATGTACATTTACATGCATGTAGACCTACATGAATATTACCATGCACGTTAAATGCACATGCAAAAAACAATGACAGGATGAGATACATTCCGTGACTATCGTGCAGTTATTACTGCTAAAAAATTCCGATATGTTTCGATCTAAAATCTTATTTCGGTCATCTTTTCCTTCTTGTAGAAAATCGTTTCTATAGCCTACATTCGTACTATAGAAGTACTCAAGAATGAAATTCTTGCAACAAAATTACCCATTGTACATCAAGGAATGTAGTAGATTGGTCTAACAACTTCATTAACCCTCATGATTTACATGTAGACGAGAACCTGTTGTACGAAGAGTGCTTACTCGATGTAATAGCACCCAATCCTATAGTTAACATAACTGCAATGGTATGTCGGTTACACAAAGTAAACTTAAGTTGCATTCAGTTTTCTACATATATGAATAAAAGCCATTGTAGTAAATATGTGGTAGCCAACTAGTTTCCTCATCAACCCTATTTCTAGCCACCATGAAAACTAAAGTAGGCCTACACTCCCCTATATCACATTCAAATTTTCTGAATAACCTCACGAGTAAATCTAAAAATACTGTAATGGGATGTATGAAATACACGAATCGTGACTGTGAAGGCTGAAGATAATTCTGCGCGCCTGACTGACAGAGCGGTTGGCCCTTTACTTTCCCTAACAATTGAGATTTACCTGTATTCTTATAACAACCCGCTGCACCAAGCTAATCGCCGATTAAATCTACGTCATTTAATCACTGAATAACAACAAAACCAATTATTCTAATCATTCCTTGTTGGTGATTATCTTCTATAAAGACATTAAAGACCTTCACTTAGTATATTAGGACTTGAAAATTACACTAAACTTGCATGTATACGCCTTATATACTCTGTATAACTATAATGAACTATTATTACTATATAAAATAAATTTCCTGACTTTTCCAGTCTTTTAAAATAATCTTCCCTGACCGTCCTGATAACTGAACATTTTCAAAACTTCTGTCTTCCCATCATATATTGCTCAAAGAAATTACTTACGAACATATTTTACAATATGCAGCAAATGACCAACTTGAATTAAATTTGAATTAAAATCACAATTAACTAAAATTATAGTATGTAATAAGAAGTTTAAGGAATATTCGTCCTCAGTAAATAGTTGCACGAGATATAGGCAAAGTTTTCATTTTAGGTAAAACAACGTGTAAAAAATGTTAATTTTTATTTACGTAGTAGTATAGCTAAAAATGAGTTAAAAGGAGTGTTTCCAATTTCTTTACATACAGGCTGGCTGAGTTTTTATCTTTAAAATCTCTTAACTCTTGTGGTACTGGATAAATTCTAAGAAAGCAAAATGCAATACAGATAGGCATATTTATACAGTTTGTTGAGTTCCTTTGGTTATTTTTTTCAAGTCAAATCACTTTTCCGTGTTATTCAATGTTTATCCAATTTCAATGACTGGTCTTGGGGAACTATATTCAAGACTTTAGAGAAATTGATATACCACGATGTTTTTGAGTATTATAAGTTCCTTTTCATGGCTATATCAATACTATTGTATAAATATCGGCATATACATGTAATAACATCTTATTAAAATTATAACAGAATTTATAATGCATATTTTATCTTCTAAATTTTCGATCAAATTTAAATGGCAGATTTAACTTTTCCTTTAAAAAAAATCGTTAACAAGGTTGCGGTGGAGAGTAAACGATGGAATGCAATTGATATTCAACCCAAGCAATCAATCGAATAAAACATTTCTAAAAAGTAAATCAAAATGCACATGTTTGCAATTTATAATTTGTTAATGTCTTAGTATTAAATGGATGCATTTTTAACCTATCGGACAATGGGTTGTGCATGCACTGGATCTTTTTTTTTACCCTTTTTTGAATATCCAATGGAAGGATAAGACAAAGCGCAATTTGCAAAACACATTCAAAAAAGTCTAGGTCAACCCTCAAGGGGAAATAAAGAATGATATACATGTACATGTACATGCAGCAAAGACTTGTATCCGCATGAGAAAGTTTTGACCAATTCCTTCCCTTCCTCACCTTTCCAGATAGCGACAATGTAATCTCAAATGCAATTTCCTTATCCACAGAGATTCTTTACATAAAAATCATTTTCTGAAATTTTATGTCTGGGGTGCGAATTTGGAGGAGGACTAATGCACATAACAGTAATTAAAATCTTTCGACAATTAGTTCATTCTTCATACTCTGAAACAATAGCCGAAACAAACCGACTTCCTAGTTTATAAAAAATCGATAAACTGAATGCACCAGTTTGCTTTCAATTGGTCATTTAGACAATAATAGCCGCGATGGCACTGGCCTCATTAGACTTCAATATGTTACAGCATCATAAACACTCACAAAATGGCACACACAAATATAGTCAACCCCATGCAATTAAATTCACAAGTATCACTTGCTAGATATACAATGCTATCGCCAGTTATTTGCATAGGCATTTGATTAAAGTTAGCCTAATTCTTATTTAACATAATGTATTTCTAGATTTTAACAATTTTGCAAACACATACCAAGGTGCCTAGTAAACGCAAAATAAGATATAAAAGCACGAATTTTAGCACTGGTAAATTGAGGAAATGCAATACAATGCATGTTTATCTAAACTGTGCAATGTGAGATCCCAAAATTTTACATAAGATTGATTCATCAGGCGAGTTTAATGTTATTCAATTTAAAATTGCATTCTATAAAGGTCGAATGCATAAGCAATTGTTAAACCAAATTAGCTATTGGGTCATACAAAATTACAATGATGAACACTCAACAACTACTTAACATTCGTGTCCATTAGCACTTTATATACAGGTTAGGGGAAATCATTTTGCCTTTGTCATTAAGAAGATTACCAGATCGATAAGGAGAATTAACACTTATTAAAACCTTTTATTTAACTTGGTTAGAAGGGAGCGCATGGTGTTTGTTTGATAACATGGATATGGATCGTGT
>JAQGCC010004097.1:0-13789 GCA_034698905.1 Xestoiulus laeticollis
ATCATGCAGTAGCTACAAAAATACTGCATTTTTATCAATTTTTATTTTTGTATTATAACAAGTAGTTTTTTTTAAGTGGGTTTTAAAATTTCCCCATAGAAAAACATGCAGTTCAGATCCCCCTTAAGATATGGACAGCAATCAAAATAATAGTAGTTTGATACCAATATGAGAGTAGCATATGTTTAAATATCATATGATGTGCCACGACAATTTCAGCGTTATTTTGAGTGCCGTAAGCTAAACAAACAGCGAGATAGAGCATGTGGAGCATTTGTCATGGATGAAAATATGCCAGAAATGGTCCATTTAGATAATACGTACAAACTGACAAATTGTCAAAAAGCCAACAATAGAGGATTGAGGACAATGACAAATGCTCGGGGAAGCACCCATACAGAATTCCTGAAAATAGTTGAGATGCAAAGGAGAACGTCATCTGATAAATGATGCCAGCCTGCGAATAATCCAGTCATTTCACTTATGACGTCACAAGCCTGCTTTTGTCGTTTTTCTGAGGGGTATCTCGGTGCTTTCGAGCAAATTGCATTGGCATATTATTTGCAAAAATAAGTTCTTCAGCCATGCATAAGAATTTCAACACAACATCCATACATGTCTACAGGGTGTCATCAGATTATCTCTACCTACAGAACTGCTAATTTGTACGCCTCAGATATGCATGAAAAACAATGGAATTCTTTTCTAAGAATCCAAATTATCCCTTTCATGCCTGGTGGTACTTTAAAGTACCACCTGATATGAAAAGGTTAAATGATCAATTCAACGTAATTCATAACGTTAACAGTTGCTTTGATTTTTAAAAAGTATTAAAAATTATATCCAGCATAATTTGCGTTAAATGCATACTAATATATATCAAGCTCTATTTTTATTTTAATATTCTGTTAAGCATAATTGTTTAGATTCTCAAAAAGCATATATCTCGGTATATGAATTGAAAACGAAAATACATATAGGTATATGTTTAACAAATAAGGTTAGATTAATTTTTTTATATACATGTACGTTATGGGTTCGTTGACGCCATTATTACGTTAGGGCACACATGTTCTAAGCCTTATTGCAAATATTATGGATTATCCACCTAGAATTTATGATGGGTAAATACAGATTTCGTAACCCTTTGCCACTTTTTTTTTTAAATTTGGGCAGCAGCCATATACCATTATGAGGTTCAATAACCCTATACATCGGTTTATGATAGCAACTGACCATCCGTATGCACTTCTGTATATTTAGAGCATGAATATTACCTGACACATTTTCGAAAAATTGAATAAAACAGACCATGCATAGGTGAACCACATTTTACATTTCCTCGTAGAAGTCTATCGATAATAAACAAGCAATCTGTTTTCTCATAACCAAAGTATCCAATAAATTTTCAAGGATTATAAGATCATTCCTTTCAATGTACTTTAAATTCAAAAATATTCCCAGACTTTCCAGGCGAGTTGATTCCCTATAGTCTTTAACTATAGATGGACGTTTCCGCCCTCAATTTTCAGAGTGGATAACTCGCTAAATTAATCATTGCATCTTCCGGAAAGACTCCCGAAAATAAACCTGAATATTGACTGATCTTCGCCACATGTTAGCCCAATATAGCAACGAATGTTTGCGCGGAATTCTGGGTAATCTTGAGTTAATTAACGCTCGACAGAGGCTTAACCTTTCGGTTGCACTAACCTCGAAAACTCAACTCCTCAACTTATTTCCAGGGTAAAATATCGACATTTATGATTGACAGTAATATCGATAAGCGCGCATATGTTAATTTTCTCTAGCCAGCTTAAGGAGGTCCAATTAGGTGGAGACAATGGCAGGTAATTACAGTCTCGTTCGCACACGGGTCAAACAGGGAAATTTCAACTTCCAGTTTTTAAAACCATTTTCCCTGACCATCATGGCGACTGAAAATTCAAAAATATGCTCATATGCCTAGCAATTTCTTGTCTAGTTGCATGCTAAAAAAGTTGTTACTGTTCAATTTACAATAGGGAGATTCTTTAGACGATACGTTTGACGTTTCGTACAAAACGTACACGTCAGAACAGTAATCGTGAACGATAAGAAGACGCTCCTATCGTCCACGATTACGGTTTGGCATGGGAAACAATAGCAGATGAAACGCAAATTTCGTGTAGAATTACGAGCGTACATTTCTAAATGTGCGGGTAGCTGGCGCTACATGCGGCGCTTTTGCATAAAGACGTTATCGTCATTGTATTCTAAAAATAGAGGGAGTGAGCACGCCTCCCTTAATGCCCCGTCAACTGATTTACCTTCACGAGAACGCATTGGAAAAACGTACAGTGCTGTCAATGTGGTTAGCATTAAGGGAGCATTAAGGGAGGCGCACAATCCCTCTAATCTGCTAACGCGGCAACTTTTGGGTATTACTTTTACCAATGGCGTAGCTTATGTAATAACCGCGCATGCGTCCTTCAGTTTCCAAAAATTAAAAGGAATCGTAAACAGTAAATATTTTTAACGTGCTGCTAAATCTCCCTTATGTTTTGCAAATGACCATCTATGGCAGCGGTCGGAGAACCGGGGTAAATTACCCCAAATGGGGTAAAAATGAAATTTTTTTGGGTAATAGGGAATTTTTTCTAATATTTTCATTGCTATTTCATAAACGTGTTAGAATGTTTACAAGCTATTTTTTTATAAATATGTAAATGTAAATTAATTCAATAAATAATGTTTATTTAAAATTTACATTGATTGTTTTCTTTTTAGAATGGGGGGAGGGGGGGGGTGGTAATATCGACTTAAGTAAAAATATTTTGGTGTAATGGTTAAAAAAGTTCCCCGACCGCTGATCTATGGTATTACACAATTGAAGTTTTTTGATTGTCATATCTGAATTACTACTCATAACTAATTAAATTAAGTTTTAAATTAGGAGGTTAGTGAATGTTCGTGCCATTAAAATAGTTGTGCGAGTAGACAATATTTGGTGAATTTGTTAAGAGGGAACAAGAACTTAAAAATGTCATCAATTTTAGATTTTTCCATCATCCAGCATCACAGAAAAGCGGTATACCGGAAGAACAATTGACGGTGCTGTAGTTAAAATAAAAAATGAGCAAAATTGCATTTGCACATGTATATGATATACATGTATTTGCATTTTGGTATGAAAGTTTTATGGAAAACATTTTGTAGGAAAAAACAATCCAGACAAGGGAAAGTTTATTTCGCTGTAGTTTTTCAACTCTAAAGGTTGCATCCTATGTATATATTTTATTCGGTTTTATGTGGGGATTTAATTCGCTTACGTACAAATGTGCTTTTGTTAACCTCAACGTCTGTTTCCATGTTAATTAAGCACACTTATTCGCCAACTACATGTATTGAAAGACTGAATCAATATCATAATGCTTAATAAATTAATATTTGTATTTTTACGCATTTTTACCAACGTGCAATAAAAGTTTGGTTGAATTGTTTGCCCCCTTTCAAGGGTTTAGTCTACTTACAAATATATTTATCCTAATATAATCCTAACAAAAACCTCTTTTTTAAAAATATACAGATAGTATTGCAGCTATTTACATATATTATGAAGTTTCCGCAGCAAAACAATATTATTTAAGTATCTCAAACAATCAAACTAAACCACTAATTTCACTTTTTTTATATGGAAATGCTTTGTTTTCATAAAACTTCAAATCTTATATATTTTCATGTATTTTAAGCAAGTATTTTTTAATATATTGTTTTTAAATCCTCCTAGTAAAGTCCATAAACTCATCCCTATAAGACAGCCAACATGCAAAACACCTGTTTGTATGGTTTGCCCCCTTCCAGGGGTGGGGTGTGTTACAGAAAAGTGGTGGGCTGGGTGTAAAAATTTGTTGCCATGGCATGCAACAACTATAAGATTAATGTATTGTCTAAGATCAAGGTAATCCACTTCATCACGGGTTCACAAGGCAACCAGACACCGTGTCCTGTCCACCACTGCTTATGCCCTAACATCACCTATCGAATATATATATATATATATATATATATACATACACACTTGAAGCTACTCAAATTCAATATCTAAGCCTTGAAAACAAAGTTTCTGCCGCCCTAGCGACGTCTCATTCCTCTTATATTGCTTCACAAATTATTCCAAAACAATAGCAAATTGATTCGACCAATTTTCTTGGTTAGACATAAGATAAAAGCAGTGGGCGGCTCAATGACCATTGGCACGCAAAGCTCATGTATGACCAATCGATGGGAATCAATATATGCTGTGTATACCTGGACATTGGCCATCGCGTGTTTCTTCAACCTTGTTTTTTTACCCCTTTGGACCCCCTACTGGATATCCACCCTCACTCGTTTTTCTTCTGTCTGTCGATATTATATTGTCCATGACACATTGAACGCTTGCAATTACACCGGAAATAGGGTTACTGTATTGGGTCACTGTTATTGGTACTATGGACGCGTGCTCATTATTGTGCTCGCCCTTTATTGGATTTTTTTTACTCTGACCTTAATTATCTTAAAATTCTTAATTATGGCTCGTAAGGTCTCCTCCCTAATTTACGAAGCACAGATTATACGCAAGTAGGGCTTCAATGGCCGACTTTCATATTGAGTTATTGATCGCTGACAAATTAGCTAAACATGTGTTCAATTTGAGAGCAAAACCACTAATGGTCACCTTGGAGTCTATGTGACCCCGAGAGTTTAAAATATTCAGAACGTTGATTTCAATAGCTTGGATTTCTTTTAAATTCCAGGTACATGTAGACATGTATATGCTTTGGAATTATCAGATATGTTTGTGTACAAATTGTACATGGCTCTTACTGTTGTTATACATTTATTTGAAAAAGTGGTGACTTTTCCGATGATAAATAGGCAACATAAATTATGTCAAAAAATTCCAATTTACCATATACGACTCGTATACATTGTATGTTTCTGTTTATATTTATTATATTTGGACATTGTTACATCCGAAACATTACAAAAAATCTTTACTTCCATGAAGAAGTTCGTTTTACATATGCATTTTGTATGCTTTGTGCTAAATGAGTTTAAAATTTGACGAAAAAAAATTAATTTAGTTTTTATTCAAATATAAAATCCTCATAACTTACATGTATGTTTAAAAATGTTGTGGTCACTGAAGGTTTAAAAAATAAGATGGGTTAAACATAGTAAGTTATACTTACTATTACTATACGTATTACAAATGATACACACATTTTAGTTTTATTAGACGAATTACATTTCTAATTTTGGAGTTGAATATTAAAGTTATTTACGAGTTGTAAAAGCTGTTTATTTAAACTACCATCAGCACACACACACAAACTTATTTGCTGTTTTACAACAGTTCGGCATTACATTTTACGAGCGAAAACTGTTATAAACAAACAATAACGATTTTACAATTGCATGCAAACAGTAATAAAATGCAGACAAAACTTGCGATGAAAATACAATACCTATCAACTTGCCATTGCATAGCCTATATTTACATAAAAATATAAATTGAATAAAAAATCGTAAAAAATTCCAGGAAAATGTCAGCTTACTTGACAAAGGTGATTCGAATGAGTAAGTTATACGATTGTCTTAATATGTATACAATAAACATAAAAAAGGGAAATGGTTAGCATGCCACTTCTACTTATTTTAAGGTTTTTCATGAAAGCGAAATACAGTTTTTGATTGGATTTGTTTTTGAAGTACTTTATTAGAATTTGTATAGTTTATTGAGCAAATATGTATATAAAGTTTATCCTGTATACACAAATACAGAGTACACATTGAATATATGGACTGTCGCAATGCACCCAATTCGACCCTTAAAGCCATCCGTTCCCAATACAAAGATTAACTTAAAAACATGAGGCTTATCTGAAAATCGTACGTCGGTCCAGTTTCAAAGCAAAGATTTGCGGAAAAAGTAGATTTTTTCTCCACTTTTTATTTATTCAGGATTCAAAGCACATACGAGGTATACAATACATGTATTCGTGATATATAATCTGCTGACTGTTTCTTCAACTAGAAAGTATAATAGCTTTTCCAGACTGTTTCCGTACAAGCTTTTGTGTCGAAAATTAGAGCAAGAAAATGTGACTGGTGTATTACTTTTCGACTATAACTACTCATTTTCACAAAAGCTGTCAACACTATAATGATGACTTAGGGTCACACTGTTTCATATAAAAGGTAGAATTCTGCCTTATTATAATACCTTTTTAGTTTTGATATTTGGATTGTTTATATATTGCAAAGATTTATACTCTAGATATATTTTCAAAAACGGCCAAACTGTTTCAGATTGCATTCGCAACATCATATATTTTCGTATTAATAGTCTTTTGTAAAACAATAGATTTTGTAGATACAAAAATAATTAAATATGATATTTGGTGTTCCTTTATGTGTGTACACTATATTAAGTTAAAATCTAATTTGGTGTATATATTACGCAAATTCTTTCAACGATATATTCGACACTAATACAAATTTCTTAAGACTGTATCTTTCGAAAATATAGCCACTGAAGACACTTGCTTTATTCCCATCTTACTGAGGTAAAACGACCCCATAAATGAAAAAAAGTATTACCTTTGTTACCCTCGGCTATATGACGTCATTATGAGGCATGATAGGGCATCTTAGGGATTTTATGTGAAATAACAACACACGAAATCAGGATTACTCCAACGTTTCAATGTTATACAGAGCGCGTTAAAGTGCACTCAAGACTCATTAGATGTCTATTAGGCAGCAATGTTTCTTTGTTTAGAAAGCCTGCGTTATTTTCAAAAGGCTTTTTGTTCAAACCTTTCAGAAAATGCGACCTAGGGCTCAACTTAAGTCCCTATTATGGAGTTGATTGAGATGAGTCAGAGTCGCTTTACGTATTCATGGCATCGTCTAATAAAACCTAATTAGAGTTGAACGATTATGTAATGCTGGATTCTTCTAACACTTGTTTTACAGCAAAACCTAAGAATAGCAAACCTCTAAATAGCGATAACTCGCAACTGGCACGAATTGAATTTACAGAACAAATTTGAAACATTATAAATTGGTTTTAGTGCATACATTTATGATTTCCTTCATACACATTTTCTGTATAATGACCACCTGTATACAGAGACTGAATTTAGCTATATTTTAGGTGGTCATAGTTAGCAGGTTTTATTGTATATGCTTTACCATGCAAACTGTTATACATGTAGTGGAAAGTATGAAACATTAGCAGTGAAATTACGGTAAATGTCCAGTTTTTAGGTAAAAAAAAATTATTGTCTCAATAATGCGGAGCATTATGTGAACGATTCATTATTGCTTTAGCTGAACCTGCAAATAGCACTATTCTCCGAAAAGCAGGTTTTTCTATAATCCATCCAATTGTAACCAAAAAATTGAGTTCTCCGTGGAAAGGTTGAACTTAAAATAATGACTTGGCTCGAAAAGATCTGAAAATGCACTTAAGATAACAATTAATAAACTTTTTATGGGCCCTATTGGCGAAATGTTTTTTTTTATAGTCCAGTATTTTTTAGCACATCCTTATTATTGGATAAAATAATAAAATAATGTTATTCACAAAAAATTGTCTTCACATTTAGGTGTATTTGTAGATTTCATCACTAGATGGCTCTCATTGTTTTGAGAGATATATGATGAGGATACATGCCCTACATACATGTATATTGGACATGTATAATGACACAACCCCATGAGCTTCAATACGTTTTTATGAACAGTTAAACCCAGTTTTATTAGGTCATTTCAGTTTCTGATATTTTTAACAAGGTCTCGTCATAAAATAACAAATTCATCCGCATTATGTCATCGCTGCGGACATGTCCCAGATCTTTGCATAGATCACCAGATGCATATTTCATGATATAATTTTTTATATGGTCGTTTGCCTCTAGGGGTTACTGAAACAGGCATGATATAAATGACCGATGAATTCATAAGGTTTGCACAAAAAAATGTTTTCAAGAGACAGTATATACATGTATTTCGATATGCCTAGGACAGTTTATATCTTGCATTACGTCATATAAAACTAAAACCAGCACAGCTAATCAAAGCGTTTTTTCAGGAAATTATATATGAAAAAAATTCCTTTTTATTCTGAATTATTTTCGTATTTGCTTATTAAAAAATAAAAGAGAAATTGCAAAACTATTAATGCTCTTGATATGATTAAAATACTTTGGCAAAGACATCAGTTTTTTTTTTTTTCAGAGAAACTGAGGAATGCATTTTCGATATTAATAAAGCATCAACAAATCTCAATTTAATTAATCCAGGATAAAAAAATGGAATTAGATTCAATGTTATACAATTATATTCATATTAACACTAGATAGATAATTAGGAGAAAAATAAAAATGTATCATCTAAAGCAGGGTGATCCAATTAACTTTCATACCAGGAGTCACAAAATCAATCCCTTTTCCCAGTGACTAGTCCAGGTTTATCCAATTTCCCCAACAATAACAGGTCTGGGGCCACATTTTCAACCTCACACAACCAAAAATGGCAACGCACTCCCGTCCCCTGATTGGATCTCCTCGATCACCTGATCGAATCCAACCAATCAGAGAACGGGAATACGTTGCTAATTTTTGTTGTAAGAGGGTGAAAATGTGGTCCCTGGATGAATCCTGCCAGCTATAGAATTGGCCTAATTGAATACTACAGATACGATTTTTTTCTAATTTGGATATTTAGAAGTCCTTATTTTTCCAGTCCAACATATGGAGGTAAAATTGCTTAAGTTTGTAAATATTCATTCTATGAAAAGTTAGAAGGAGTAAACAGATTGTTTTGTTTAAAAAACGGGTAAAAACATGTCGATTATTACGAAAAATAATGTTATACAGAGGAATTCCCCAGCAGGACTGCAGCTGAGTGTGTCATTGTCTAACTTTTGTGATAAATGTAATATTAGCGTTGAATTTCCCTGATTTTTACAAACTAAATCCCTTTTCTCCGACAATTCCTGGTTTTCCACCTTAATTAGCTGCAAGGCAATCCATCTGCAGAGCACTTATTGTCTCGCCACTCATTAATTCAATTTGTATCGCATTTCTAGTCTTTAATTCCTAGTCAGTCTCATCAGCGCCCTCTAGTCATTTCCCCATCATGGCAGATCGAAGAAGAGGCATCTGGTGCCAGCCTCACATAAAATATACAAAAGTGTTATTTTTCATGAGATATTTAACAGGAGTCTTGTCGTTGCACCGACTTTTCAACGATTCGTGTTACGTGTACATGTATTGTACGGGCAAAAATAGTGCAACAAACAATAGAAGGATGCTTTTAAAGCAGAAGTAGATCCATAGTAGATACGACTGTCATCTTGGAAGGGACCATCTTTTGTAACATTTGGGTCGATAGAACACATTCATCAAAAACTTTACCTTGATCCTTAACCTTAAAAAATGTTTACGATGACTATGGACAGTTTATCTACAGCATGGGGAATTAATTATTCAAACGTTATTGTATAGAACCCAAGCATGGCTTTTTTTTAAATAAAATTAAAGTAAAAAGTTTTAAAATGCAAATTTAGAATAAACTTAGTTTTAATAAAAAATTCTAATATAAATCCGACTAATACAAATTATTATATTTTATCGTCCTGTTTATTTAATTTTGTTAGTAAAGAAGAAACAATTTCTTTACTGAAAATTATGAAAAAAAAATACATTGAATAAAACTTGAAAAAAAAAACAATATTGAAAAAATGGATATATATACGTGAATTTAATCTGTATTTTTTAATAATATAAAATATGATGCGTTCAAGAACTACTATTGCTCAGTACTGAATCTAGCTTTTGTTGAAAGCTATCCCTGGTCGAAATAAATCCTGCAAATATCAGTAAAATCTTACTGATATTTGGGATTTATTTCGACCAGGGATATTTCTAGAATATTAGAATTATCAAAAAAATTTGAATAAAATGGTTTAAAATGAATGTTTAGATATTAACGATTGAACTTGTAGTATTAATCAAAATTGGTATTTTATATTTGATTAAATTTAATTTTGTATTTTTGCATTACTTATAATTTTTAAGACATTTATATTATTGAATTTAGATTTTATTGAAAAGCAAATCTCAAAGATATAGCCTATAACCAAAACTGATTTTTTTTAAACTTGAATTTATATGCATAAATTCCGATGAAATTGTGTTGCCAGGCGTATAGCTTATATCTGCATCATTTGAAAACAGGCTTTCCAGATAATTATTTATAGGATCCCAGATTGCCCTCGTAGTTATAATTATATTATTTCATCAACAAAAAAAATCGAAGCTCTATGTTAATTTGGCATACTTTCCCGTTAATCGCTTGGGGAATTGCATGAGAAATGTGTCATTATTTCACATTGAGAAAATGTTTTAATGAGCGCCCCACCTACTTGTATATACAATGTGCATATTATATCTTATATGATACAGCAATTTTATCTCAAAACGATTTTTACATTACAGGGTTCGAACAAAAATTACATTCAGAATAGTAACCAAGATGCAAATGTTATTCAAAAACCATAATGATTTCAGCTTCGTATACAAAAAATTTTAAATCCAGACTTATGCAATCCCTTTATACGAATAATAGTTCGTTAAAAGACGTTATAGATTTTACAAATATCATTTCAACTTTCGATTTTTGTTAACATTTGAACTTTATCTGTTTCTCAGCAACACCAATAATGTTGCTAGGAAAGCAATGCGATACCATGACTAACTTGTTGACTATAGGAAAAACCACATTCACTAGAAATTGTTAAAACGTGTTTCAGCTCCATTCATTGCAGGATAACAAATACAAACTCTGCAAATATTGTAAAAAAGAATAATACGAATGTGATGGATGCCTACGATTGTTTTACTTTATATAAAATATGCTTCCACCCGGAAGACATTTATACCAATGCTATAAAATATACATGCATTTGGCTTCAGAAAAAATTCCACCCTTATAAAACTGAGAATGTGCTCTAGAAAGGTGTTGTAAATGTTTGTCGTCATCTATTTCAATGCAAGCAATAATACCAGGATAAAATATTCATTTAGCCTCCATGTTTCCTAATGTACATGAACCCTCCACAATTTTTATGGGTAATTTTTAAGACTGAAACAAAGTGCCTTACAAGAAAATTATGAAAGCTATAGAAGAAAAGAAAGAATGTTATGATCATATGAAAGTAAACGTGTAAGCTATGATACATGTACATGAATTTATGTTGCTGAGGTGGGGTAGCACTACAAATTGTTATTAATGTAAATGTTTCACCTTAACTATATACATTTTTCTTCAGAAAAGAGATCTTAGACTTAAGACAGACTATAGCATTTTTAAATCAATAGAGCAACAAAGTTGGCAGAGCAAATAAATCAATCAATAAGGTAAACTAACATTGGATAAAAATATCCATTAATTCCTATGTTCCAATATATATGAAATAAAGTTATCAGACGACTATGTTATTGATATTTCGTTAGACCTATTGTTAATGTACAGTATTTCAGTCACTTGTAGTGGCAATTTCTTTAATCATTTTTCATTATTTTGTAATAGTACGCTCATTCCAAAGATTATAGGTAAAATAATATTCTAATGAACGAGACATTTTAAGGCACATTTCTTATAAGACAGAAAGACATACGACTAATACTTTTAGTAAGTAGGCCTATGCTCTAAGACACACCAAGACTAAGACACTTATTTTTTTTGTTAAGATTACTACTTAGGTTATATAAAACACTATTTCCTATAAAAAATTAAGGTATTTTTAATTTGTTAAATTAAAAGTGTCAGTAAATTTGTAAAAATAAGGTTTTTTTTACAAAAACTACTAAGCTTACTAAAACATGTACACTTTTATAAATTTTGCTATAAGATACCTATATATATAATTTTAAAGCCCCTGGTTAGTGCTGTACAAAAGACAGGAATGCAAAGATTCTACTCTAAAGTAGAGAAACATTAACTCAAATGCAAAACAATGTACTATTTTGTGTAAGCATACTACATCTAAGTTACACTATTTTCTACAAACTTTGAATACAATTACAAGTTGGACATTAAAATACATTACAGTGAATAAAAAATTACGTTTTAGAAAATGTAGTAAAGTGCTATACTTTAACACCGAACTATATATACATTTCACTACATTGTTGGCTAGAAAATAGTAAATGTAATTAAGCTATGAGCCTACTCGCGCTTCACTGCACTATACTATACATAGAAGATATCATTGCACAACCATACAACAAAATAAAAAAAAAGATTTTTGAGGTGTATATTGATTACTTGGGATGAAAGTAAGCTTAGTTTTGCAACTCATCTAATTAAATGATGGGTCGGAATGCATATTGCGATTAACAATGAAATGCATTGTTAGAAGATTTTTCGAGAGTTCGGGTCTAAATATAGACATCAACCAGATTGCAGAATTTGAAAGTGAATAAAAAAAGCTATTTCTAAGAAATCCTCATCGTTGGTTTCATAAGGTGAATGAGATGAAAGATTTTTGAAATATCAAATGTTGTGTTTTAAATACCCGCTGTTGTTTTGTCTGGAGATTGTTTGCGAAATGTTCGTTACTCATGCATGTGAATGTAAGTCGATTGTAAATGTACCTTTTGTCGGTTGTTTATATATACATGTATATCGCACGGATAAAGGTTGATATCTGAAAATGAAAACTTCAGTAGGAATTTACACTCGGCAGGAACTCCCGACAAGCAACCATGAAGAACGATGTGTAGACGATACGCCCGTGGCTATGAAATTCGTGTCGGCATTTGTCGATACAAAGGGAAGCTCGTCCCGACACACAAAGACAAAAGCGCCACCTATCCTTATGGCGCCACCTGTGTGCAGGTTCAGAAAACAAAAATCGTCTGCTAGGTTTGTCAATGCAATTAAGCCTATCTAAACGCAGGGTGACACATTTATCCACATTGGTTGGCTTACGAGTCCTCCATTTCATCACGCATGCGCAAAAAAAAGGTGGAATGTGTGAACATTCATGCATACCATTGAACGGGAGTGTGGATGCACCATTTGATATATACCGACCCCCGTGCGATATGAACTATATGTATATATACCCAGAGAATTTTTTCCCTTTGGTTCGTTTTATATTGGTTGACCCTTGGGTATGTCTAAGGACTTTTGGTCGACCCCGAGTTTTTCTCACAAATAAAAACCCCAGAAAACAATGGTCAAAAATTCTCTGGATATATACATGTATGAACTGTTAAACACAAATTAGGGTTACATGCCAATGCTGTGAAAGAACCAAAATCAACGTTGTCCTCTGTAAAAATTAACAAACCGCATTATCGATTCTTCAACAATTTTAAAAAGATTGGATTTCATATTTTTTTTTGAAATTATCATCTTTATTTATTGAAGTTAAGACAACCCAAGTAGATTGATAGGCTAACGCTTTATGGCCAAACATTAACTGCCAACAAAAAAACAAGGATTCGCAACCATTTTTGGATCGTCAACCTATTTACCATTTTTTCGTTAACTACTTTACATTTATTTCAATTATTCATATACCCCTTACCAAAACGAAGAGTAGGCCTTAACAAATAAACTTATACCTTTACTGCTTGTTAAGCTTAATATTACGGACACACTATGAGTTAAAAGACATTTAAGTCCGTAAATGGCCTTTACCTTCATAGTGTGTTTAACCTCCTTTAGCTAAAGGAGGTCT
>JAQGCC010004098.1:0-13786 GCA_034698905.1 Xestoiulus laeticollis
GTTTTTCCAATGCGTTCTCGTTAAGGTAAATCAGTTGACGGGGCATTAAGGGAGGCGTGCTCAATCCCTCTATTAATGAAGAAACCATCTTCATTGCTTGATACTGCAACATCCTTTCGCCTACAAGTTTGCAATTTTTATTTGCCACTATGCGGCGCTACTTACTCGCGCATGCGCTGTAACATTTTGCCATAATTGCCATAATTACAATAAATGGACCTATATTGGAACAGATTTAGGCCCAATATTGGTTCACTCATGCTAACAATTATGTAAAGTTACCGCCGATCATCCGTGTTGCAAAATCTCCCTATAGATGCTTCAATTGGCGAATGACTGAAACGTCTTTAGTCTTACCTTGCAGCTAATGGTGAAAACGTTGAACATATTTTTAAATACTTATTTTCTTTGTCTGAATGTCAAGTACAAATGAGCAAAAATGATTTTGTTGAAAAATAAAAATGTTACGTTCAATTGAAATAAGCTCTCATTTTTTGTACTTGCACAATAGTGGAATCTCCTTTAATAGATTCAAAGCAATCTAATTATTAAGAGCGCTAGTCACATAAAATAAAATCCCTTCGATATTGGGGTCTTATTTGATCCCATTTCCTGTCTTAAATATAATCTCACTAGCATGTTCCATAATCTCATTATTCTCATATTTTTTTTTCTATTGATAAGTGTGTTGACAAGCATGACATTTTTTCAAAAAAAAAAGTTGTGAAGAATCTTATTGATAAATTGCATGAAAGTATTTTTACAATTTGTTTTCATGAATTTCAAAATGATGTGTGAATGATTGCATGAGTATAGCGGCAGTTTGAATGACGAGTTATGAAAACACCAAAAGACTACATGCTGCGCTATTGTAAAGATAACTATAACATATTTATAAAAATGCATAATATTCACTGTAAAAAGTTTGTAACTTATAACACATGAAGACTAGAGCGAAAATTGCGAGACCATTTTGATAATGTAATGACAAACAAAAGCAGAAAAATCAAAATTTGTAATTCACTTCTGGATATTTCCAAACAATCTGTAGATTGCACGTAAATGAACTCGTATGTTAATTTGTTTAAGAATTATAATTTCTTAGGTGTTAGAACCAGAAGTTTATTTACTCAGCACAACGTTTCGACCCACATTGTCATCATCAGTTATCATACAAAATATTATAATTGGGGAACCATAAGCTTGTTCCCCCACTTATACGCTATATTATTTAGGTCAACTGATAATTATGTAAGTAGACTCAAGCATTGTGCTGAGAAAATAAACTAAACTCATCTTAGTTGAATACTTCCCAATATGAAGATGGAGAATGTATAATTTTCTATATGTAAACAGGGTCCATACAGGTTTTCAAATTCAAAAAGTAAGGACTTATTAAGGACTTTTCAAGGGTACTGTAAAAAATGTATACGGACTACTTGAGGAATAGGCAGCGAGAGCCAAAGCCGGACTCTTAATTAGTAAAAGTTGTTACTGGGCCCCAAAATATTATTCCAATATAATTCCAATAAATTCCAATATAATTTTCACATTTTCTCGTTCTAAAAGAGCATTTTTACCGAATTTAAAGCATTTTGATTTATTTTTTCTGTTACTCTCGTGCTTTACCTGTGATTATCCATGACGTTTCTCACTTTTTTTCTCGGTTAATCTCATAGTTATTTTTTGGCTTTTCAAAACAACGTTTTACAGGTGATTTGGAGAGTACAGGTAAAACATGGAATATCTTGAGAAAAATTACATGCCAAATGCACAAAGAAAATCGGAAAAAACAAGAAAAAAATTGGCAAATATAGGAAAAAATAGTGAAACACTCAAAATCAAGAGAAAATGTGTTAAAATATAGTGCTGAACAGGCCCCTTGAAATCCAGTAACTCGGGATTTCCCCCCCCCCGCCCTCCCCCTCGAATCTGATAATCAGAATTTTCAAAAATGAGGACTTTTCAACAAGCAATTTGACTGATTTAAAAAAATCAAGTACTTTTCAAGGCCTTGAAATTTATCTAAGCAAAAGTAAGCACTATAAGGACTTTCCAGGATCTGTACGAACCTTGTGTAAATGATAGAAAATTTCTATGGAAATTTTAAGCAGGGTATATACATGTACATGTACTTTATACATGTACAATTGTATATAAGGTACCCTTGTATTCATATAATGTTGGTCTCATTGGTTTTTATCATTCTAATGACTTTTTATTGAATTGTATTGGCTTGATCATGTGACAATAAATTAAAAGTTCACACAAAAGAATTTTTCTATGATTCTTTTATCGACAATAGAAACCAATGGGCCAAAAAAAAACAATAAAAATAATGTATTCATTATATGAAAACAAATGTAATACCTGTGTTGAATTTCTCAGACTAATGCAAATTGGATCATATGCTGTTCTTGATCTGACAAATTTCCCTGACAATTCCAGGTCTGTGGGCATAACTGCATTATAATAACCCCGGCCAACATTTTTATTGTTTTTTGCCCCATTGGTTTCTATTGTCGAAAATAAAATCATAGAAAAATTCGATTGTTTGAACTGTTTTAAAGAAATTATTGCCACATGATCAAGCCAATACAAATCAATAAAACGCCAATAGAATGATAAAAACCAATGATACCAACAAAATTTCTCTACTGTTTTATATGGAAATTTTGACCAGGGAAGTAGGTATAAACAAATGTAAATAGAATTTCCCAGAATTATGCAAATAGGATGTGAGAACCCCTGTTTAGCACAGCACGTGTTTTCTACAACTGCTGTATTTCATAGAACTCGTTGTACGGATAAACGAACATAATCCCCTAATAGAAAATGGGTCTAGTCCTGCCGCCAGTCTCCCTCAAAAAATGGAAGATTGGAAAAAGCGCCAAATAGAGGGGATGATCCCTCCAATCCCCAACTATTGTCATCTCTGTTAGTTTTTTACCCCCACAAGGAAGGAGAGGGATGGTAGGTGGGTTATAAGGAGCGCCAGCCCCGCATTTGAATTACGATTTATGACGTAACAATAAAGCGCAAGCAAAAGCGTAGAAACTTACATTTAGTACATGCACCTTATTCTAAAAAAAAAGTGTACCTTGTGCAGTTACCATAGAAGAGTGGTCGAGTTTGACAACTAAACAAGGCCCCATTTCCTCTCCTCCTCTAGGAGGGGCTATACCCTACTCTTCTCTGGTTACTAGTTTCTGGCGCACGTGCCATGAATAATTTTTAATTAAAGCCATATACAGGGTGATTTCAGTGTTTGGGGGATAAGGAGAGGGGAAATGAAAACGGGACTTCACAATGGTACTTAGCCCTTGAGTTTGTCCACTGGACTGCTGAGGTACCGAAAAGTAATGTTTCGTGCTTCCGCTCTTTGTCTATTTATAAAAGTTCTACTACGTGATTCATATTGTTACTACTTTGTTGTCAAATATGACATACACCCAAATTTGTTTTTACACGGTAGATACGTTCCCAAGAATCATACATTTTGGGCAATTGGGGGTTACTTCCTTATAACTTTGAACCGCAAATGGACAATTTGTCAAAATTTATCTTTTTATTTGCATGCAAACATGTATTTGATATCATAAATTTGCGTATAAATAAAAACAGAACGGTAACAAAATCTATCCATGACATCATAATGATCTTGATAGACATGAAGCCATAATAATACTATCCAGGAAGTGCGAAATTAGCAAAATAGTTAATTTATAGCTAGTTTTCGTGTAAAAAAAGTCAATTATTGTATTTTTTATTTAAAATTATGTAAAAACGATTCAAAATATGGAATTTCCCATTACTATATTTTACATGTACAGCCCTATAGGGCTCGTTGCGCATGCAATCTCTTGACTTTTGGGATAAATAATGACTGGTTATAAAGGGTAACCAAATCTATTATGCATTGGAATTCACTTATAACGATATAAAGATCATTATATCCGGATTTATGAAAAAATTCGCTATATCTGGCATCGTTATAAGCGAATTTTCATGACTGAATAAAATTTGTCATTTCAGGTTTTACAGGTCTGTGGGAACCTTGGAATCGAATGTAATCGGATAAATTGGGGTAATGGATGAAAAAACAGCATTATTGGAAGTGCCACAGTAGTGCTACATGCATTTGGTTTCAAGTATCATGACGGATAAGCACAAGACAACCACGCAAGAGTGGACAACATAATGAGATTATAAGTTTCAATAAACAGCTCGTATAGGGGGAGAACATAGCTAGTTGTCCCAAAAAAAATATATTCATTTTTATTTTCAATATTAAACACATTTAGTAAAAACTAAAATTATCCAGTAATAAAGCAACTCTTGGATAACCAATTCCTATTTTTTTATTTGTTTAATTTTAAGGTTGTTTGCCCCGAAGCCGGGGCAAGTTGTTATGGTATGTTAATAGTCTGTGAATATATTTATGTATTTTCATACATACTACAATTATAGCCAACAGCTTTGAGAGCACAAAAATTACACCCTGACTAGTTATTTTTAGCTCAAACAATAAAAATATGCCTTGCCATAATTTTAGTCAATATCTTTTTATTATGTGTGATTTCAAAATGTTGACTTCATTTTTGCATTCAGTGACCAAAATTCATTAGAAAATGTATGTTAGATTTTTTGTGTGTCTGCAGTATTTAATTTTTATCTGCGAGAATGGAGTTATCACATGGTGACAACATGCACCATGGTTTTTGTGACTACTTTCCTCACATGTTCTATTTTTTAAAAGTCTCTTAACCCTAACACCTTGCAGTAATTTAAAAAAATTATAACTGTATTATATTTTCAAATTATATGTTAAAACATGTGCATGCAAACATTTTACCTTTTTATGTCTTTCATCCAGAAAGAGTCATTTACAAATTCTGAAATTCACTTTTACATTGCAGGTGCCAAAAACACGTTATTTTAATATAACACAAACTTTCCATAGGAAACACTTGAAACTACAGGAGTACCAACCTTGTCTAGGTGGGGACCTACTATGACGTTTTGGTCAACTTCCTGTTGTAAATTGCGCGAGAATTTGGCGTTTGTCAACTTACCCCTGTGTACAACTAGCCCTGGTATTCCTATACATGTACTAGTATATTGCAAAGTTTGAAACATCATATAGGCTTATGCAAGAGATTTACACTTTTACCGACATGGTCCAAAAAAAGTGCCACAAATTTGGTGTCGTTCAACCAAAACTATTTGTCGCAGCCAACTTTTAAAATAACATCAACATAATTTTTGTGTCATATTTAGCTTTTCACTTTTCAGCGTTCGTTGACTGCTTGCATTAACATGAGTTTCCATGGCTAATGGCCCTATATATTTTTTCTAAATTAAGACAACGTCTTTTGGCAAACTATATCTATACTTACACATCCTAAAATGGAAGGTAAAAATGACACGTTATACCTCGATTCACGTTTCGTTTTGTTGAAAATTACATTTTCCATTCCGTTGCCCAATATTAATATTTATTTTAGTATCATAGCCAACTTTTTCTCTTTAAACACACAACGACTTGCTTACAAAATACATGTGCTAAATAATGAACCCTTTTTTTAAAAAAAACAAAATCTGACATCCTACTGAAGAGCCTCCAAATACCCTACATTCTAAAAATAAAGTCTATCTCCTAGTCTAATCTGAAAGCTATAATGGGGATTTAGTCAACGTCTTGGTCTACTTCATTTTTGCTCATAAAATTACACTCTTGATAAAATGTTTTTCTTTTTACTATGATATTATCCACACTATAAGGAGGACGAAATAATAGTTAATTAGGGCACGGTTTAGGTTTACCCTCCTTTTGTTTGTATATTGAATACATGTACACGTATAAGCGTTAAATTTAAGATTTTATGGACTCATGGTCTATACATATTGTTTCCTTAAATATTCAGCCTTTAAACTATAATGTATATGCTGCAGCTAAAATACTATTTACAATAGGCTCCTTCACGAGAGCGCTGTTAAGCACAAGCCGGCAACGCTTTTCCCGCATAATTAGATGTGCGCATGCTCGTGAAAATGTTCGTGTCATTAAGAGAGTTGCATACCAGAATAAGTATTTTTTTCTAAATTATTTTTTTAATTTAATTTTGGCAACTGTTAGGAATAAATGGAATCTACCAGGACCTGGCATACATGCATATTCTATTATTGGTTTTAATTTTTTGTATATTACATTTCATAGAAATATGTCTGTAAAGTTTATCAGTGCCTCTGTATACATTTATAAACTTTGCAGACATATTTCCACGAAATGGAATATACATTTAAATAAACAATTTTTTAAGCAAATAATAGAATATTTATGCTAGATCCTCGTACATTCCATTTGTTCCTAACAATTTCCAAAATTAAATTAAAAAATAATTTAGAAAAAAATGGTTATTCTGGTATGCAACTCTATTTAGGACACGAACATTCGCTAACCTCCTTATGTAAGATGTCTGTAAAATTTATAACTGTAGAGGGTCTGGTAAACTTTACAGACATATTTCCATGACATGAAATGTACATGTATACACATAAACAAAAAAAATTAAACAAATAATAGAATATTTATGCTAAGTCCTCGTACTGCCCATTAATTCCTCAGATGTAAACATTTCAAAACAGCTAATTTTAAATAGTTCAAGAGCATGGCAGGCTTGCAGTGTATATATTACCATTTCTGAGTAAACTTCTTATGACTTCAATGTGGTTAAGGAATTTGTCCCTGAAACATAACTGGTGATTCCATGTTTCTTCAGCATAGCCTACAGATTGCTACAAAAGACCAAAAGTCTGTAGCAGAAGCATCCCTAATTCAATTAAATCCCTCAAAGAATTAAGCGAAGACTCATAGAAAGCCAAGACTGTCATTCCTACTTGAAAGGTGATATTGGCATTCTTTTTTACCATGACAGTCTTTCAGGCTACTGATCGAATATGATAAACGTGGAAGGCTATCAATACTGTCCACTATATTTCTCCAAGCTGCAGGAGCAATCAGGAACAAACACAATGACTCATTGTCTAAGGGTCATCTTGTTGCAAGGCAATGTGCGATCAAATGCTGCTAATGTGACCCTTGACCTATCGTCATGTGACTTTCTTCATTTTGGCGAGTTGGAATATTTTAAATATTGCAGATTCGCGCTTGGCTCTGAAGTCCTGGCATAGCTAGTGTTTTAAAAACTGTCTTAAAGTGTCTAAAATTGTCTTAATCACTTAATATATATACAATGTATATGTATGTATCCAAATATACATGACACGACTGCATTGACATGAAAAGACAACGTGCAGAATTCATACCAAGTAGGCGAACTTTGGCCTAAACAACATCAGATTCAGGGGAATTTATATGAGAGGATGTGCTGGTTAAATGGACATTAACAATGGATCAAACGAATTATCAAATGACTTAGTCATCAGGTATCCTTCCTTATTTTATGTATGAGACTATGCCATAAATATCGGATGTTTCATCCAATGGTTTGTTCCAAGATTGGTAAACACTATACATATACTGGATGGTGAGTTACTTAATATTTACTCTGCCAGCTTTGGTGCTTCATACTGTATATTTCAAAATTATGCAGTTTTAGCCCCAGGTTACACTATAGGCTGTTTTGCTAGCCTCAAATAGGCCTCAATATATATTCTCAAAAATTATAAAATTTGCACGTCTTTTTCATCATTCTTTTTTAATTAAAAGCCTTGTTTGAGGCTAGCAAAACGCGCGTTTCCAGCTTAATGTGGCATGGGGCTTACTTAGTCCCTTTTATAAATCTTTTATAAAGAAACGTGTTATATAGTCTTACATGTAATCATTACGATACCTAATTAGGCCATCCGTGTGTTATACCGGATCAGTTAAGAATAAAATCAACAGTATTTGGCTACATCCATATTTGGTATAAAATAATATTCTTCCAAATAAGACAGTTTTAAAACTAAGTATAAGATGCTTTAAGACACAATAGTCTTAAGACCCAGTGTGGAGGAGATATCTACAAGTCCCCTTAGAGTTATAAGGCTCGTAAGTCAGTGGAACAAGTGCCTTATTTTTGACAAAAGTTAATACTTTCTTAAATAATCGCCTTGGCTTATTTCATTTTACTCGTTTATAAAAATTCCTTTTGTCAAATAGTCACTTTAATCAAAATGTCACTGCAGATGACGTCGATTACATAATTTGATTTCCCAAGATTTGCAAAAAGGAAAATGTCCTAAAATGAGCACTAAAAGAATTCCCTATGGGCAATGCTTAAAGGCATGTGTCTCCATACTTAGTTCTTAATTAATTCTTCGAACCTGAATCACCTTTCTAAGAGATAAGAAATAATGTAAAGTGCATTATAAATGCAAAGAGGCCACGAAGACGAACCATGCAGAAATGCAGAACAGTTGGCAATAAAATTAACGTTTGTCTTCCACAAAGGTTATGTCTTGCAGATTTATTTAACGTACTTTAATTAAAAGAAACCTTGGCATTTCAATTTGTCTCATTGAAAACGTAGGCCTATATATGCATACAAGTAGGCTATAGAATATTGGGTTTGTCAACGAATGTAGTCTATAACAAGATGCATGGACAACTTTACAAACACCAGAAGCGTGAAATTATTAGAAAATTTTAAAACGCATTTAGACCCATCATGGCATGACTAAGATAGATGATAAAGAGAAACATATGTCAAAACTCCCCCATCGTCAAAGAGACGCAACGTTAAACAAACGCCCAAAAACTGGAGTCGTTACGAAACTAAAACCAAGATAGGGATCTAGGCAAAGTCGACAGTTAATAAGTGAAAAAAGCATAGCCATAACATGAATTAAAATGTTGGGAATACAAGTAAAAATAATAATATTACTAATAACCCCTGAAATGAGGCAATCACACATCACAATTATACAAAAAGATTATGGTACAGATGCACTAAAAAATAAAATGTTCATGATGCACAAAATAAATTCATGACGTTTTATCAGATTTTTCAGTAGACAGTAGACTACATGCTCCTTCACGCGAGCGCTTTTAAGCACAAGCCGGCAACGCTTTTCGCTGCAATTAGATGTGCGCATGCGCTGTTCATGCCCGTTCGTGCTTACAGCTCTCGCTTGAAGAAGCCTTATGACCAGGTAAAACGCTATAGCATCTGTTGCCAGGTCCACACGTAATGTTATGTTTGACAAATCTTGCGTAATCATGCATGACTGTCGACAAAACTACCTGTCCCAGGTTTCAAACAAGACAAAATATACAAATTACCAAAATCTTAAATGCCACTTATACAAATGATAAAGAAGTACGCCTCGCCTAACAACTCTTTGGCGCCATTTCAAGCCCCAAAATCAACAATGTTTACCATAAAAGCGAGATGAAATGGCCCTTGAAAAGGCAAGAATTAGGCGAGAAAGAACATTAATGATTTAAAATAGTACTGGCAAGATGCCCAAGAAGTGAATCATACAACGACCTGAATCAATCTAAACACTCCTTTGCTAAGATATGGCACTTGCAAGGCATCAGCACGAGTTCATTACATACCCATTATTAGCCCACACTCCTTCTCACCCTTATCCATATCAAGTTTTGCAACAGATTCTACTAGCATCTTCTTTCAACTTTTCTTTTACGCTTACGACCAGTCTAACGACTTTCATCTTGCTAAGTCCAGCAATTTTACCCTCCCAAAAACACGAACAAGTGCCCTAAATCTATAATCAGCAAGCATATGGCTCTGTTTGAGTTTCACTCACAGGAGTATAGTGAGGAAAAACTAGGTGTACCTTTATGCTACAACTGCTATGCAGTGTAATCTTGATAATGGAAGTGCACTATGCATGTCCTGCATGGTTATTAAAACCAAAAACTTAAGATCGACAAAAGCACCTTAAGACATAAGACGAAATTTCTTAAGAAACTCGACAAAAGTATCTTAAGACATCTCACAATAGTATCTTACTCAACAAAAGTATATTCGACAAAACCATCTCTAAACACTCGACAAAAATATCTTAAGACACTCGACAAATGTATCTTAAGACATTTGACAAAAGTATCTTAAGACACTCGACAAAAGTATCTTAAGACATTTGACAAAAGTATCTTACTCGACACTAATATAATGTACAATGCTAGAATTGTCCATATTTTGAAACGGGTATGACCATATATGGAGGCATGTATGGCCAAATCCATATTAATCATACTGTATATGGACAGTTTTTGATATGGCGATATGTGGAGACAAGTCTGGCATACCTAATTAATTTATATATGGACAATTCTAGGTATGGCGGTATATGGAGGCAGGTATGACCATATATTCAATTTATTCATATACCGGTATTTTCGGATATATAGCCATACATGGATTCATGTATATGGCCATGGCATACATGTATATTTTTTCCACCAGGGAATTATAGGACTAAATGGGCAAAAAACCGATAATATGCACAAACCTTTCACAAGTCCTTGGGCCAACCTTAGGTCACAATTACATGTACGTTGGTGCAATATTGAATCACATTAACTGTTTCTTTAATATAAAATTCTAAAACATACAATGTGTATTTTAAAATCTTCTCAATATAAAAAATGATGTTTCCAGTCACAATTTTGTGTTCTTTAAATTTGATTATTGAGATACTGTAGCTAGGGTGAAATGTTGGTTTTATACGCTCTACTAAGAAGTATTTTTATACTGGCTGGAGGCCACAATAAAATGAAACAAAACAAGCTTAAATTGGAATTCAAAGGTAACTTTGAGTTTGATAAAAAAAAGCCCGACTCTAACAGGCTGTTATATTCTTTCTGCTTTTTCCCCAATTATTTATGAATTTCAGCAAGTGGAAACCAGGACGCCTCGTTAGTGGAAGTATATTGTACATGTATATACTGTTTTACTCAAAACAAACAGGAAGCTAAAGATAGTACACGTGCAACTCCTGAATAACATCTATACGATGTAACGATTGATTTCCTAATAATAACTTAAAACAACATCCCCAAGGACTGAAACCAATGTTATAATCACAAATCCGCTGAAGCACGATAAATTCGCTTTCCGTTTGCTTGACGTCATGCCAGAATACTATAGCTGTAGATTTATTAAAATATAATGTGTGCAGCTAGTCGAGGGTATTATAGAGGGCCCTAAGCAATTACTTAAAAATGCACGCGCGGAACTACTTTGCATATAATTTCATGGACTGACAAAAAGAAAAACAAATATTTGTTGACCAGAATGTTGATTTAGATATCTTTGACATGAAAATTTGATTTAAAAAATCAACGCAATTAATATACACGTGTATATAAGATAAACAAGAATTCGTTTATAACCCGGGAAGAAAAATTTTAGGTTCCTTCACACGAACGCTGTTAAGCACAAGCCAGCAACGCATTTCCCGCGTATATAATTAGATGAGCGCATGCACATCGCATGCGCACATCTAATTACGCGGGAAAAGCGTTGCCTGCTTGTGCTTAACAGCGTTCTCGTGAAGGAGCCTATTATATGGCCAGATATAGTACTTCAACGTACATTAATAGCTTAACACAAATTGAAACACCCGTGAGACAAATCTGATAAAAAGCTATTCTGTTATTGTAATGCTTATTCAATTAGTTATAAAATGGATTGCGTGCATGATTATTTCGAATACTGCCCCTGTTATAATGTACATGCATTAATAGTCACCTATAGCTTATTTTGCCTTGAACATCATGCAAGTAATAACACTAGTGTGCACTTGATGTAATGCTTGCAAAATAGTGTTGACCATTAGCGTTCATGATGCATGTCAAAGTGACATTATACCGGACGAATTAATAAAACGATTGAAGTGATCCCTATGCGTGTTGTGACGTACATTATTATTCAAAATGAAAATCTAGCTGAACATTGCAACATGTATAAAGATTCACATATGCTTTAATGTGATTGGTTGGGCGGTATGAGAAGTGTACAGGAAGCAAAATGACTCAAATGATGCACTATCAATGGAAATTTTGCAAAAGAGATGGCACACCCTACATGGTCACTATATACACAAAAGACAAGGGGCAGTCGATCACAGAGAATTTTTATAAAGGAAAACATGCACTTGTAAAATCAATTTATGAAAAGTAATCACTTTCCCAAGTTTTAGTGTACATGTAAATGTGCTGGTTATACATGTGATGTTCCATTTTAGGAAAACATCAAGCTAAATAATGTACATATACATGTAAACTTTATATTGTGTCTGAGACCATGCATGGAAAAAATAAGTGGCTAACTTTGAACCCTCGTAATTCGTATTGATCCAAGTAAACATGTAGACTCAAAATGTTTTCTCCTATTGCAAGCCTTAGATTGTTATCAATGAGAATGGCTAACGTGGAATCTAGTTGGAGAGATAACTTATAAACACGAGACGAATCGATCAATACGTGTGTTAAACAGGTCGATGATGCACTGCATGGGTTGCGACTGGATTCTACAAAGATCACAGCACAGCGTAGCCCAAAATTAAAAACATGCAAATGACGTCGGGGAATTCATCTGCATTTGATATATCAAACAATACATCAAGCAACAAAAATTCGATAGGTGTCCCAAATAGGCTACATTCGTATGCCAACGCAAGTGTTCAGATGTCCGAAAATAACCATGCATATACATTATATGCATAATCGAATTATATACATTATATACATTGGATATGGCCATACCTGCCTCTATATTCGGCCATACCTGCCTCTATATTCTACCATACCTAGAATTGTCCATATATAAATTCATTAGGTATGGTCAGACTTTTCTCCACATATTGCCATATTTCATTAATATACACTGTTCAATATATGGCAAAATCTGGCCAAATACTTTAGTTGAGTAAGACATTGTGAAATGTCTAAAGATACTTTTGTCGAGTGTCTTAAGATACTTTCGTGTGTTAGTATTATATTTTTTAAAATCTATTCAGCAACACAGGTGGCATATCCTCCCAGGGACCTTTCTCGGGGAAGGGGGGGGATTTTCTCGAATTGGCAAAATTACATAAGTTGCAGACCTTTCGGATGAGAGTTTAAACCGAGGTCCAGTGTATCTCTCCTCCGGCTATGTGATGTATTAGGCAGCTAAATCAATTGGTGTTCTGGTGCTGGTAATCCCAATGCAACCCTTTACATCAAGCCTAATAATTTTAAGGCTGTACATCTAACCTCTTAACGAGAAGAGTGTCTGATGAGAGCAGGGAACTGTCATAGCAATTATATTAGAACAATAATCTATAATATGTGCAACAGGGATATAACATCCATACCCGACATCCTTACACAACTGCCATGACCTACATATAGGCCAATTTGTGCAAAGAAAATATATATTGATTACAAGCTATAGCATCTTATTTTCAGGCAATGAAACCAATCCATGCACTAGAACCGCTCACCACCAGTGCTATTAATCGGTAATTTCAGTAACCTTTAATCAATTTAATGATTTTTTCACAACGATCATAAACGCCAGACTGAGTGCCAATTGTGCAGCAGATATCGAGTTTAGTTTTCAAACAAGTACAGTCCTGTTGAAAATCAAATGTTGATATATTAAGACATGCCTAAGACCTTCTTCCCATCAAAGTTGATGTAGATCAACTGATGTGGATCAAGAAACTTTTGCGTGTTAATTCATACCGCAGAACTCAGTTAAGCTGGTCACATGACCTATAGTATACAGGGCACAGTATACTAGGTCATGTGACCAGTTTA
>JAQGCC010004099.1:0-13785 GCA_034698905.1 Xestoiulus laeticollis
CAATGTAAATTTTAAATAAACATTATTTATTGAATTAATTTACATTTACATATTTATAAAAAAAGTTTATAAACATAATAACACGTTTATGACGTTTATGAAATAGCAATTTAAATATTAGAAAAATTTCCCTATTACCCAAAAAACTTTCATTTTTACCCCATTTGGGGTAATTTACCCTGGTTCCCCGACTGCTGTTTTAATTATAACCTTGTTTGAGGCTAGCCAAACGCGCGTCCAGCCTAGTAAGGCCTGGGGCTTAATATTCCATCTGCTTATAGGCGTACATGTACCAACAAAACTTAAACATCACAAAAACCAAATGCTACATGTATATTCTCCATAAAAATCCGACAGTTATATGAAATCAAAATCGTTACGAATAGTCAGTCACTTATTTTGAGACAAAAACTCAATGATTTTCTCCTCCGCCTCTGGATAATTTGTACCTCAATGTCCATCAAGAATAGCTCGTTGCATTTGTGTGCACAAATAGTATAAAATAGACTTAAGATAATTTAATCTCTTGTTAGGACAAAGCAGCCTAGTATTGTAATAATGAACGTGAAGATTTATCCAGAAAAAACTAATGGACGGTTTGAAACCATTTAGATCTACAGAGAAAAATTTCATCAGACTTCCTGCCATGCACGTCCGTAATGGAATTATGGGAAAAGACAACAAAGCCAGTATTTTTCTGTGGTCCTGCTCGACTTTCCAAACTCTACAATAACAAAACGTAAGCATTGTTATCTTTTCCAATCAATTCTATAATGAATTGCTCACCTCTGCACAGAGCGTTCTAAAAGTTCTGGAACGGCTCCTTATACATCATAAACTATAAGCATCCAACTAAAAAATGTATTAGAACGAAAGATTGTTTTTGTCATAAGAGGAACCCTCATAATTCTTGCATCTTCCTGTCTAACGTAGCCTACTAAAATTCTCACATGTATATGCATCCATTTATTTCCTTAGATTGCATTTTCTTTAGACTCCCATAATTTTGGCATCCTAGTGCTTCAGGTACTGAAATTCTTAGAGAAGTAAAACTTGTATATGTAAAATTTCAGGCAAACCATATCCATAAGCAATCATTTCCTTATATTCCCATATAAAAAATATCTCAGAATTTCTTTAAAAATCAATTATGATGCATTTCTGCAGAAAATAAAAATGCTAAATTAAAAAAAATTCGTTAGAGTAATTCTTATAACTTGCACTTGGCATTATAAATATATTACCTCATACAATATAATGACATTTATACAATTTATATTGAAAACTAACTGAAGAAAGGATATTGCAGCAGACACCTTTCATCATATATAAATGCAAGAAATTCTGTAAACTTATGGTGGAAAGTTATATTTTTTTCTGTTTTAAGAATTCTGCAGAATAATCACTGTGATGTATCTTTGCTCACTTTCAGCTCATTATTTTTGTATGGGTAGTATAAACAAATTCACTTCCATTCGAGCCAAAATCAGGGTGGATCCATTTTGATTGCTGAAACAAGTGAGATGGATTACATGCCCTTTCTATATATATTTTTTTATATTTTCTGTGAAGGATGCTCCTGTCAAACCGTCACGTTAATTCCCACGCCCTTACATCACTCGCATTTATTCCTCTTTTGACATGTTCCCTGATTTAGATGCTGGCAATAAACAGGTGAAAGCGGAACCGGAAGCTCCCGTGCCCTATTCCCAGTCGTACAACATTGCTGTTTAATTGCAATGAACTGCTAGACACGCAATCCCTTATATGGAAATGGATTATTTGCATACCTCGATTCTCTCCTAAATGCATTTGTTATGTTCAGTTAAAAGTTACATCGTTTATTCGGTGGGGTCTAGAATGCTTAGCGTGACTAAAAGAACGCCTGCCTATCGTGTAAACGTCAACATTAGTTGTCGTCAACGTTTCATTAGCATGCGGTTAGGCACTCATCCGCAGCTCTGATTTATCATGCAGAAACCATAGGCCATGCAATGAGGACATTTCTGATGGATGGCTTAGGGGGCGAAATGTTGTATTTTGCAACCTTCTTTAGGATTTGCAAAAATGGATCATTTGCCATCCTCCCCCTTACAAACAATTGTAATTCAACTCATAACCTCAACCAAAATTCTTATCATAAAAAGCTACTTTATTGTATTTTATTTGTGGTCAAATCCCAGAACCCTGGATCACATAAAGGTGATGACTGATGAGACTTATATAGGGCTAGATCTTAAATATAATAAATGATTTGGCTTTCTGCAGGGATATAAATTATCTCAATTTCTTCCTCAAAATTCTACTGTGTACATTTGGTCAATGTGCAAAAACCTTTCGCCCATATATATAGTGCGTGTATTGCCAATAATGATAAATTGAACATATTATTAGTGTTTAAGAGGGTTGCATACCAGAATAAGCCTTTTTTCTAAATTATTTCTTTATTAAATTTTGGAAACTGATAGGAACAAATGGAATTTACGAGGACCTAGCATAAATGTATATTCCATTTCTTATATAGAAATATGTCCGTAAAGTTTACCAGACCCTCTACAATTATAAACTTTATAGACATATTTCCATGAAATGAAATATACATATACATAAACGAAAAATTTAAACAAATAATAGAACATTTATGCTAGGTCCTACTACATTTCATTTGTTCCTAACAGTTTCCAAAATTAAATTAAAAAATAATTTGGAAAAAACGCTTTATTTTGATATGCAACCCGCTTAATAAAATACACATTTAAATTAAATATCAATTGGTGTCTTTATATTTAACGATTGATAAAATGGCTTTTTTTTAACTTGAAAAGTCAAAGAATAGCATAATGGGTGTAGTCATGAAATGGATTTTAACTTAGTTCAAAACAGATTTGAATCCAATTGAAAACAGGTCACTAAGTGAGCGCATGCGCCAATTTACATTTAAATTTAGATCGATTTTCAACTAGTTGGAAATCCATTCCTTGACTGCAGTTTTATTACAGCAACAGCGAACAAAATCATATATAATAGGCTGACGTATTTCTTCGATCTGATTAAAACTTTATCCATGTGCAGGCCAGATCACATTTTATAGCGCTTTTGTCTTCAACGAAATAAAAATCAAACAAACTATTTCAATTGTATTGAATGTGCGCATGCGCGGGAGACGTAATTTCAATGGAATGAAATCTATAATCAAGCAGTGGTTTTTGTTAACTTTTGTGAGAGATAACCTTATAACTTGGGTTAAGTTAGCTTAATAATATTTGCTGAAAATAACTGAGCTTGAACTTGGTACCTTTATTTTAGAACAATTGAATTTGAATCAAATAGAACAAGAACATTTCTAAAAAAATTCTCTGAATGCATCAGATCATGCAAATCCTATACGTTGTTGACAGTTTTCTGTTTTGACGTGGCTGAAATTTAAAAGCTGAATGCCCTAAGTCATATCGTAAAGTGCTTCATTTACATCACGTGACCAGTGCTCATATCGTAACGGCGCTTTATTTAAATGCTAACAAGCATGTGCCATTCAGCTTTAAATAAATATCTATATTTTTTATTCTCTTTAAATTTGGCGAGGTCACAGAGTTTATCCACATGGCGTGCATGTATACGCACATCTATTCTATCAAGAATTTGTTGATTTTAACGCATTTTACAATATTGGCACAATATTGCAATGTTAACATAGATCTATTGCCATAATTGCCAATATATATTTATTACAATAAATAGACCTATATTGGCCTAGATTTAGGCCCAATATCGGTCCTCTTATGTTATCAATACGTTACTGAACCATCAATGGCAAATAAATTGGGCCAATTAGGCTCGTTATTGAATTCAAAATAAGAGCGCAATATTGGCCCAGTATAGCCAAGTAAGCTTGGACCATTATCAGTTTAATATCATAATATCATAATCAGTTTAACCAATATTGCCCTATCAGTTTAATATTTTTCATTGGACAATTTAACCAATATTGCCCTATTGAAAAAAGATACTGGGACCAGTATATCCATAACACAGCCTCATACTAGACCATCTACTTTTTTCCCATATTGTCCAGTATAATAGTAGGTTATGGAATACTGGTCCAGTTTTTCTAATAGGGATACTCCAATATCTGGCCAATCGAGCACCAATATTGTGTGCTACTTGGGAAGTGTCATAATGTGCATCAGGTGACAAAGTGTTCCCATTGTTTTGTTCTCCCCCTATATACCTATCACGTGACTCTCCTTAGATATTAGAGGGATTGAGCACGCCTCCCTTAATGCTCCCTTAATGCTAACCACATTGACAGCACTGTATGTTTTTCCAATGCGTTCTCGTTAAGGTAAATCAGTTGACGGGGCATTAAGGGAAGCGTGCTCAATCCCTCTAGTATCACGTTATGAATCACGTGACTCTCCTTAGATATAGTATCACGTTATGAAATTTTAATAAAGTACTTCAACTAATCCTCTCAATTGTGTCGAAAGGATTTCACAAGATTGAAGTGTCTCTTAGATGCGTTAAAGTGGGCAAACACTTTTTTACTGCTACAGAGAGCGAGGAAATCGTGAGTTCTCGACATTCAAATACAGAGTTGAAAAAAAAACGGTTAATTTCGATGAAACTGAACAAGTTGAAGAAAATGGGCCAACAATGGGCCCGTAGTCTACCAGTCGCTGAAGGCCGGTAATAGCAATCGACTTCCGTATTCGGGTATATTTTCAGAAAGCAATCTTGCAAGGAGTAACAGAAAAAAAAAGAGGGAAAGGAAATGAAGTAAAAATAGGAGATTCAACCGAAAAGAAGCGTGAAAAAATTGCTTGACTCAGCAGCACATTGTCTTTTTTTCTTCCTTAAACGTATCAGATTGACTGGCACCTTAACCTATCCCAAATGCGATAACTGGATGGATTTATGCAGTCGGGATGTGCGAATGTCGAAACAAGTACCCTTAAAAAAACGCTTTGAATAAGACGAAAAACGAAACGAACCCATTGTTAGAAAACAGTCAGACCTAAATTAACAATGGAGAGTGGAGGGTTATAGAAATGTAGAGAACGAGATCTGATGAGAGTGGAAAATAATGATACAGGGAACCGATTTTTTTTCTAAATTTCAAATAGTATTCCTTTGTTACTTTTTACTGCCTATCTCAGTCTGCTATTTTATTTCTAAGACATTTTTAGTAAGGGTGGTTAAGGTGTCAGTTGTACAAAATAAATTTACCTATAACTTAAGTTAATTAATAGATACAGTAAAAACCGGATAAATGAAAAAAACTTTTCGAGTCCCGAACTTTTGCCCTGTGTTACACATGATCTAAAACCGGTTAACTGAAAACAGCATAAGTGAAAAAACCGGGTAAGTGTAAAAATTTAACAAGCCCCAAGTGTACCTTTTGTATTGAATCGTACCCGGATAAGTGAAAATGAGATGACCACACACAAATGTCTTAGGGACCTAAACAATGGAGGGATTGCACAGGTTTCCTTTAATCTTGACGACATTGACAGCACTGTTTTTATTGCGCATGCGTGGGGACGACGTTAATGGGTTTGTGGTTGAGGGAAGACGACAATAGAGAGATTGCGCACGCCTCCCTTAATGCTAACCACATTGACAGCACTGTATGTTTTTCCAATGCGTTCTCGTAAAGGTAAATCAGTTGACGGGGCATTAAGGGAGGCGTGCTCAATCCCTCTAATGTCTCAAAACTTGCCTTCAACTGAATCTAGGACGAATATTTGCCAGTATTTCGTCATCGTCTCACTCGGAAGCTGCATCACATTGCACCTTGTTGCACTTGTCGACTGACAAATAGATTTGGAATGCAAATCGTATTTTAAACCTGTATTACTTTGGTATTACGAACGAGTGTGGGCAGGACAAATAATCGACATTCTCATTTGAAGGCCATTAGAGGGGGTGAATGTTCCCCAAAAGCAATGTTCAGCGGCACAATGACATACTAGTATGTATAGGCGACAAATTGCATTTGTGGCGAGGCAATTTTGACATGGCGATTTTTGCTTTATACCATAATGTAGCTTCCGATAATGTAAATAGTTGGCGTCAACGTTATCTTCTAAATATTTGGAATACATGTACAGTATACTAGTACATGTAACGCGGTTTGGACTCGAAAAAGAGGCTTAATATCAAACATTTTCCATACTTGCAATCAGTGCATCACAGCCAACCACTTGTAAGATTCATAAAGGAGGTTGATTTTTTGCCACTTACTTAAGAACAAGATATTTGATCATTAGAACTATGAAATTACTTTATTATAAGTACATGTAATGTACCTTTAAAAACATGTACGGTGTAGGTGGCTGGCAGCAGCCTTAAGCTTATACCATTTAGTAGAAATGTCATAAGAATGCCATACTACACCTGTTGCATTCCTGAGATTCCAACTCTCCTATTGAAGGAATCTATTATTTGGTAGCTTTGTTATCATCAGATCTGTGCAGAAGCCAAAAATACAGAAACAAATGTTGATAAGAATTATCATAATCATGATTATATTCGATGTTATCATGTTAATAATAATATTCGATGTTAATAATAAATACATGAACTTTGTATAAGGAGGGAGGTTTTTTTTCATAACAGTGAATTTTAGTGAATTATCGTGAAGTAACATAACATGCTGCATGGAATTAACTATAAATTCTGATCATTAAGTATAAATTATACTCAGTTACATAAATTTATGCAAAAATGTTAATATATTTTTGAGAAATACACCTCTGCAGGACTTCTTAATATTTAAAAAAAAAATATCAATATTGATACTTTAAAGTTTTTTAATTAATTTAATAAAACTTTATAGTTTTATAGTTTCAGTATCTTTCGGAATCGTTATACCCGGAGTATCGCTGAATCCGACATTGTTATGAGCGAATTCCACTGCATAAAAATAATAAACTCACGTACTAATATATTGTCCTGATCGCCACATTTTTCTATCGAATGTGCACGATATAGTAACGTTCAATTTCTAAAATTCTTGGTAAAATATTTAACGGGATTCTTTGAGAAATTTGGCCACAAATGATAATACAAATGTTGTATCAATAAATTTTGAATTTATACAAATTCTAACGTGGGAAAGGAATTAAATTGTCAGTCCTGTATAAAAACGAAATAGTCAGATGAATAAGTAAGTAATTGTCAATGCTCGAAATTCCGGTTAAATATTTGCTTTATCGTTGTAATAAAATTCAAGATGGTCGCTCTCACGCGTACCTTCCATAAGCTTTATACTATAGTATACATATCGTATCAAAAAAGCCAATTAAAGATTTACAAGGTGTGGCAATTCAGCAATGACAATCTAAAGTACTAGTATATAGCCTTTTCGTTATACATGTATACATATAACCTGTATATGTGGAGGCATTCTTCAGGTAAGCAGACTCATCCCTATTCCATTTCCTGCAAAACCCGTTGATTGGTCGGTTAAGTCATGGGAATCAAGTGCTTATCATATAATAATCGAGGACAAACAAGCCAAGACAACTATGCACATGTTTGCTAAATGAATCAAATGAAGGAATTTAACGTGGTCTTGTCACAGTATTCGCATACCAATTTTATCAATCATGTAGTGGATAAACAAAATATATTCCATGGTGCATCGATCTCGAAATGAAATCATGATTCTAAAATAGTTTTCCTACAAACTTTCCAACCAGTTATGATGAAATGATTGGGGAAAATTAGAGCACCTTGCACCACTATGTGAAAGACACGAAGCATGTGAGGTGTATGCCAAGGCTTAAAGGTGGACCTGAATGCACCAAAAACAAAGTGCGCCGAGATTAAAGATTAAACCGTTTTGGCACATAGATACATGTACAGTATGTGCATAAGAATTTCACGGTCAACGTCTGGGTTTTTTTTTTCTGATGTGACACACGCACGATGAAATCATAGCTCGTATCTTTATTTCCAAAGAATTTTGTCAAAATAAACTGGAACGAGAAAAAAAATGATCCTATTTTCAATTTCAATTTCTTACCCTGCAGTCAGCATGTAGTATGCCATGTGGCAGGGGGCAAAGTGCCAGAATTTACAATGGGAAGTGTATACGGTCGTGGCCGATTTTTGGGGAACTATCCATGCATTCGCCTTTACGTGCCTACATGTATATAGGCGATTAATGGAGGTTGTGGGAAACCACGAAAAACCACAACCGGGGTTTGAACCCGGGTCTCCCGAAATCAAGGAGCTACGCACATAGCCACTAATGGCCGGTTTTACCAACGCTGGTAAAATCTGTGGTCAAGTAACCTGTAGTCAAACTTTGACCACAGTTTGACCTCCCCGTCAGTTGTATGGGTTTTACCAACTGACCTATGTTGGTAAAACCGAATCGGAGGTCAAACTGTGGTCAACTGCAGTTTGACCAGAAGTTAAGTTTAACCTTCATTGGTAAAACGGGCCATAAGCCAACCTATATTGCTGATATATTATGTTTGTGAATTCAGTCACAAATCTGTGTATTTCAGATGATTTATTTCAATCAGGAAGTGCTTGGCATGCCTATATATAGAGGATTACTCATGGCAATTTTGTGGCCATGTTGGAATGTTAATCTGAAATGAATTGTTCAGATCATCTTTATGAATGAATATGCAGATATACATGTACCCATTACTATATACTGTTTACAGTACATGTATGTTGTTGTAGTAAAACTATACACTCCATTAACTTGAATTGCATTACAACATTATAGACATCACTCATTGAGAAATAATCAACGATATAAAAATATGCACAACATATAAAAATATAATTTTGTATAAAATTAGTCATATTTTTATATTGTTTGAATGTTATTTAAATAATACAAACCAAATATATTTAGCATTAATCTAAATATAGAGCATATAATGTACATTCCTATTAATATAATTATTACATTGTTTTAGTAATTCAAAAGAGTAGAAATTCAAACAATAAATATTAAAATAAAAAAATAATACAAAGAATTAAAAAGAGTATAAATGGGTAATATATTTTAATATAATATAATAAAAGTTAATATGAGTAATATGAGTAAATATACACGGTGTTTTGAATGAATGATATCTACAATTTTAATATGTATGTTCATACAATGTATAGTCTATAACCATGCCAATTTTAAATATATTTAAATGACTTCAGTATAGAAAAATTGCATCGAAAATCATTACTATAGAAGACTTCTTAGAAATTATGAGAAAATGTAGAGTATTTACATTTAAATACTCCCTGAACTACACCTCAGTGCATTATAGGGTGATTCTAAAGAAGTTCGCCTTTGTTGTACAGGGTACTGCAAAAGTGTAATTTCCATTTTTTTTTATTCATTTATTGTTATCAATTTAAACCTACCTATTTCATGGTCAAACTGAGCCTAACGCATAAAAACGAAAGGGGTAAAGGATCAAAACCCAATTACAGAGTGCACAGGGGGCAGTTCATAAATCACGTCAGCCAGCATGCAAATTCCAGGGTGGTAACAAACCGGACGCATTTTTGTTGCTTTGAAGAGATGACATCCCTTGGAAATCGATTATAAAGTAGGAAGAAACAGTGTAGTTAAATTAAATCTGAATTCAACCCCCAGCCTTTTTCATGACCCCGCAGTTTATTAGCCTTTCCTCCTTCGTCCATTAAATCACATTTAAGCCCAAAAAAACGGTGTAAAAAATAATAATGACCATCCATTCAAAGCCGAGAGTATGAAATTTGTGTATTACACGTTGGGCAGTGGGGACCATCTTTATCCCTCCCCCTTCGTACGTGTACTTTATTATCCGTGTCTAATTTGAAAGGGACCATTGGAACATTCCTAACATTTTGACGTTTTCTTCGTGTGGCAGGGGCAAGCGGTGTGCATGCATTAATGTCACTCGAAAACGAATATATTTGAATTTCAAATCCGCCCTTCCCATATTTCCATGTATACCTGACATCGGCTCTCATATAAATTTCATTCACACTCGTGTACGAACCAGAAACATGACTACAATTACAAATGCATGAAATATCAATCGAGAGGCAACGACGTTTCATGCGAATTCAAAGTTTGGAGAAAAGAACGATATTTGTTTAAAATTAACCTAAGATTATGCCTAAACTTCATAAAAGGTATAGATTCTAATAAAAAAAAAACAGGTAAGAAATATAGATAACTTTTGGTTTGCCTGAAAATTGTCCAAGTTTGCCAAGATACTAGTAATCCAATGCAGAACCTTGATTTCAGTGAAGAAACAACATAAACAATTTGTTTGACAAGATATCATTATATTTGGCGGATTGCCTGAACAAAATGATTAAAACTGATGGAATATTGCTGGAAATATGGACTAAAATATTGATTGTGCTTTTGTCAGAAAACTATTGCACATCATCAACTTAACAATTAGTGTAACACCTGGTATTATAGTGACCACTTTTCATAAATTAGTTTTAGTGCAAATGTATGAACATGTATACATGTGCTCCTTCATAAAAATTCTCTGTGTAAGCTGCTGATACTTTTAGCAGGTTTTACTATATTTCACTTATAAGTTTTTACTGAAATATGTGAACAAATTTGTCTAAACTGGTGAAAATTTCTGAGTATTTACAAAATAAAAACCAGCGTAATTTTAAAAGCCTGCCTGATACAAGAGATTAATGTAAGTACTCGACCGATAACGAATGGTGTTTAAAAAGGTGCAAATATTGATGTTTATCATGTTGGAAAAATTAGAGTCTTAAATATCAAAAAAACAATATATCCAAAAACATGTATGACAATATGTGAAATATAAGCTTATTCATATTATTGCTATGAAAATGCACATATACTGCGTATGCTGCTGTATATGTGGATATATAGAAATTGGACATCACGTGCATGTAGAAAAATGGACATATTCTATATAATGTAAATACATTCTATTAAATGATCTTTTATAATCGAAAATGATTGGTAAGTTTCACTATAAATCCATCTATAATTTTTAAACACGGGTATAAAGGAGTGACACACAATATGTTGAAAGTCTACAGAAATATAATTATTTTAGAACAATTTAAGAAGTTTATTACGAAATCTAGAAGCATGAGAAAACCTTGAAAGTTTAAAAACAGTAAATCTAGTTAAATTTTAAAAAATTCCACTAACTGGATATCTTTTTTTCAAAGCCTAAAGCGAGAAAGATGTGGTGATATGGTGCGAATATTTTGATGAAACAAACAGAAAGAAACCGGAAAACCTGATAAATTTTAAGAAGTTGGACATTTATAGAGCATAAAAACTTGGCTGTACTCTTAACATTGTACGACAATATACATCTACGTGATCAGAATGTTAAACAAAACGTTAGCAAAGCACATGCATTTGTATTTAGAAACCGCAACAGAAATTATCGGAATAGTTTACCCTCATAAATTAGATAATACGAGGGATTCCAAAGTTCAGTATAGTGTAATGAAAACAATCTATTACCAAAGCATACTGTATTATTATTGAAATTAGATACATGTACATGTTTTGAGCTATTCCTTAATTGTGGTGAAAATAAAAGTTACATGTTATTTACTTTTTGAAAATGTTAGAACAAAACAGACGAAATTATCAATACAGTATACAGTATACAGTATATTTCAGGTTATGCAGAAAGTCCCTAACCTTATTAAGAAAAGAAAGTCTTGCTATTTAAGCAAAACTTTTGATAAGCTTCTACCGATTAATATATAGAAAAGTATCCCAAACATGTCTAACAAAAAATGACGTCATTTTGTAATCATTTATTCCAATGACACCTTCCAAATAAAAAACAATTGTATATTCACTAATACAAAATCTTATTACATGTATTGAAATATGACGTCATTTGCATGGAATTTATAAATGATTTTTATTGCAAAATACGTCATTCTCAACGTAATAAAGACGTCGATTTCATTGAAATTAGACGTTAATTTTCTTTGAATTAGGACACGACTTTGACACGTTTTCGGTAATAGATAAAGTCGTTTTTGGACCACTTAAATGACATTATGTGTAGCTTTTTCACTACCTGGGATACATTTTTATAGTCTACTGGTTCATTTTATAGAAATATGCAAAACGGATATGTAAGAATGTTGCCCCCTTTTAAGCAAAACCCGTGAGATAAGACTACAGTCACTATGCTACAGTGGTTAACATCTTCCTTAAATAGTTCAACATGGCGGCCGCCCGGGTGGCTTCAAATTAATGAATTCCACAAGCAAGTGCGACATTATCGAGGAATTTAAAGGGTGAAAGTTAATCAAAATTTCACTTTGATCAGTCATACATGTACATGTAGCTTCAATTTGAAAGACACAAAAATACGTTAACAGAAAAAAAAGGCGCCAAACAATGACATCACGTTCGCCCGGATGTGGACAACCCAATATGTTTCCCGTCAAAAATGTCGGTTGTAGAGACATGTAGTCGCCCTTATAAATTAACGTAAACTACCAAAATATTGTGATAATGTACATGCTGTATGGATAATTAACCGATTACATTATGTATTATACGTTAAATTAATATCTGGATCTATGCATGTATACTGCTGAACCCTATGATGACCACCTTGTTTTTACAATTTTTAAAAATTCCCAATGATCATCTATCATCTATCATATTTAAACATAGAGTATATGAGTTATATTTGTTATCTAAGGATGGCATAGGCCTACATGTATTTGAATTAAAAGTAATCACGAACTTCCAAAAATTGTTTTTGATCAAGGAAATGTTTCTTATATTTATCATAATCCTACAACATACAAAATGCAAATGTAAAACAAACTATCAACATCAATAAAATTAATCAGTTGAAACTTTTGCATAAAATAAAGTTTTTATATACACGTACATGTATGCCTTGGGTGTAACTATACCTATAGGTATACCTGTATTTGAGGTATAGTTACACAGGGTAAAAGTTACCCTAAGCCTATAGGCTTTAATAGGGTAACCTATAGGGTAGCCTAGAGGCTTATACCTAGACTATCCAGGGTAAGTAGGAGAATTGTCCTGAAAATGGGTACGAACCCCCCTACCAAATGGCATTTGTTTGCTGACTGTAGGGTACTGAGTTGAATTGAATTGAATTGAAAAACAGCGTAGAGTATGGAATAGCATGGAACATGGCATGCCCTTGAAATGTAGCGTTTTGATTGGGCAATCGGAAAACCAATCGAAACGCTGCATTTCAAGGTCATGTTATTCCATGTTCTACGCTGTTTTTACCCTAAGTGTATACACACGCATATTACATTTCAAAAATTTCAGAAAATAATTGGAAATTGGATAAATTTTGATATAATGTTGATCAGTCATCATCGTCACATTACAGCAAGGGCCATAAATCTAAGTACACATGTACATGTACTAGAATACATACATGTACATGTATTTGCAATTTGAAAGGAAACTAAACCATTGAAATAAGATTTTAAACTCTTTAGGGTCACATACTGTAGATTCCAAAGTGGTCATCAAAGGTTTCCTCAACATGATTTCACAGTTTCACACGTTTGTAACATTCTCCCTTTCAATAAGAAGGAATATTCATTGGTACAAAAATGGGTAATGGGGTTGCAAAAGTGGGCACTTGATTTTTTCACAAGTGTCGATTTTCACTAGGGATAAATAGGGATTAATAGGAGATGCCGGCCTGCGGCGCTGCCTAAACCGCCCCTAACCAAAATATTTGGCACCGGATAGGTTAGTTTGGGATAGGGGCGGGTTAG
>JAQGCC010004100.1:0-13780 GCA_034698905.1 Xestoiulus laeticollis
CAAAAATACTGCATTTTTATTAATTTTTATTTTTGTATTATAACAAGTAGTTTTTTTAAAAGTATGTATCAAAATTTCCCTCATTATTTAAATTCAAAACCGAATACAATTACAAGCTTCAACTAACTACGAATAGTAATTTATAATTATTTTACGAAATTACATCATACGGAAAAATTAAAAACTATAAAATGCCTTTTAGAGGGAATTATGAGATAGTCGGCTATAGCATGGAATAGGGGTTAAAAATCAATAAAATGAGAAAAGTTTGAGAAAAAAGCAGATTTATCGATACCACTTATGGAAATAAGATAACAAATCTTATGTTAAATTATAGTATTTGGGTGTCTATTTTAATTTTATATAAAATTCTTACTGAGCATATACTGAACGTATTCTGAACGAAAATTCGCATATTAGATTTTTCAAATAAATCAATGAACGAATTTGTTCATATAGACTTCTGGTTTATCAATTCTTGTTGAATTACTTAAATTATACTGGAGCACGGTTACCACTAACGAAAATGTGGACAGTGTATGTTCAAACACTCAGGTTTTTGATCTGAAATTTGAAACGCATCTCTGCTAATAAAAGTGTAGCAAAATATAGTGCACTTGACTTTATCCAGCATCCTGAACGTATCCACATTTTTGAGTTTAGCAGAAATGAGAGTGCACTGATGAAATGCAATATCATGTTCTTATTCCCCTGAATCTCGCTTTTCCTATAACTTATTCATACACATACATACATGTATTCCCGTATATCCATTAGATACAGTTGCATATCAATTGAGTATGCTTGTCGTTTATACGTATTGGGAATGGTTGGATACTCCATATACGCATGCGTAGACATGAATGTTGCATATATCAGTTGCAGCTGTGAACAGGAAAACAGTATGCAGACATATATGACAACTTATAATTGCTAAGATATTTGTATACAAAAATAAAAAAGTTATTATAGAGCATGCTCTCAAGGTGGGGAAATTTAAGTCATGCTAAAATAGGTTTTTTGCTTAGTTAATGAAGGCTAAAGTGGACTAACCGAGCTTGTAATATTCTGTACTTTGGCGCCAATGATGCATGGTGTATTGATGTGTATACATTACGACATGTTGTGGCAGTCAAACAGCTATTTATAGCTCCTCTCAGCCTCCGTCACTAGGAACTTAGCTAAATTTGGCTAAAAATGCGATAAGTTTTGTATCGTGAGTCCATCTACTTTGTTTTCAAAGTAGCTGATTGAAAACTATGTTTCTTAATATTGTATTCACTGTTAGTGCATTATTGGTATGACGATAATTGGCGAAAAATAGATTTTGATTGAGTTTCCTAACAAATTAAGACAGAAAGATAGCTGTATATTTTTATATTAGATATATAAAAAATATTTAATTAGAAGGAGAATTTTACAGACGGTATCGACAAAAGATATCTTAGATCTACTGCAAGTAGCCTAAAAATCGATGAATCTATTCGACGTATTGTTAATATACTAATCTTTTTAAAATTTAAATTGACTTAAAATTGTAATTAACTTAAAACCGCAATGTTATAATTTGTAGTTAATGAGCTTGCCGTTATCTAATATTGGCAACATCAATAGATTTCTACGAAGAAACTATTCGCTAAATTATGGGAATTAAATGTACATGTTTCAATGATATACGACTACAAACTATTGCACGTTTTCGCATTTGGAAAGTCGTGCTCCGTGAAATTAGAGTACAAATGAAAGTGCACTGGTATATAATTCAATAGGACATAATTCTTCACTAGGACCATATATGCGTTCTATACCTTTCTGTGTCTGTTTTCCAAGATTTTACACAATATTCTCTCCTATATTGTTTTCGCTGTTATAATTGAGGTTTCTTATTGGCCTCTCTTCGCTGCAGTTGAGTCAATAAATATGCATGCGAAAGTTTAATTAGAACTTATCTGTAATTGAAATGGCAATAAAAGAAGTCACGAATTGCATTGAGGCCATAAAAGAAGAAAATGTACCTTGCAACTTACTATATGTGTATTCATATTGATTTTGCAGGCTATTATCATTCAAATAAGTTGAATTAAGATAAAATAAAAAAATGATTAGATGCATATGCAGTCGCCTATGTGAAATGCTTAAAGCAATAATTGAGAAGCACATTTGCCTTGTCCCTAATGCTGTTAAGATTTAATGGAAATAGGGATTGATGACTGCTTTTAATGGAACCATTTATAAATAATGAATTGCGGTGTAAATGTTTCGGATAAGCTTTTCATTATTCTGATAAGTGTATTTCATATTATGTGATTGTGGATGTAAATCGCACTCGAATATAACTGTATTGTATTTTAAATTATGTAAAAAAACAGAATCAAAAATTGACATTGTAGAATTTCAAAATTATGGAAACCTGGTTCTTCATCGTATGTCTCAATTAGGTTAATTCCCTAATACAACAGAATTGCCTTCTTATGTAGCCTACAATACATGTACAAAGCTGTACAAGTAGGATATTTCAATTTGGGATCAATGTGGATGGTTTTATATAGTTTGGCAGATAGTTGAAGATACAGGTCTTATAGTTGGGATTACAGTTCAGAATGATTATTTTTATGATGATAAATGATCATTAGAAATGACAAATGCTTTGAGAAGGGAGAAAGCTCATCTGTTACAGCTTGAACTGCATACGCATTTAGGAAGAATGAGAATTGTTGTCATTTTTAGATGTAGTAATTTATTTATTTGGTGGGTCTATAGAGATACTCAATATTTTATTAATGCTACTAAATTCGCTAGCAATCTACATTTAGTGGAAGTAATTATAGATTTTGCATATGTAGACCTTAACCAAATTATACATGACTTTTATCCTAGGTTTGCATTGAGTTGCATGAATATCTTACATTTTGATAAAAAAAACCTATGGCGTTAGTCCCTTAATAATAACATTTATGATTCTATTATGAGAAAAGGATTGCTGAAAGATTCCACCCCTAGTGAAAAATCTCATTGCATGAACCCCCTCCCCCCATTGTTTTCAGATTATAGAATATCACGTTGTGATTACAATTTAAAATTATAAATCTTGTTGAGTATGTTTTTTTTAGTGGAATCTCATAATAGACTATTAAAATTTTATTATTAAGGGACTCATGCCATAGTCCCATGGATCAAATTCCTTTTATATAGGGGTCTCATTTGGTCCCATTGCTTGTCTCACTGGTCTCATTAGCATGTTACATAATTTCAAATATTCATGGTCATCTCAAGTGGGCTGTTTGAGATCTTTCACTAGGGATAGGACATTTCATAAAATGTTAATAAAAATAGCATGAAGTCAATCTTGATATGCACCACGTGCTGTAATTGCTCTGCTTTTATAGTTGTTTTACAGGTGACCCTATATAAAACGATAAGCCAATTTCACGGCTATTAATTTGTCCATTATAAGAAGTCACGAGAATGGACCTGAACGTTACATTAAGGTGCTAGTAGTCATAGATGGGAAAGGGGTTTATTATTCCTCGTGACATTTCGGCTTTATAGGCAGGACATGAAACAAATTGTTTTAAGTTTCTAATCAACTTCTTATTATAGTCCAATTAGTTTTATTAAAGCCAGTTTTATTGTTGCATTGTGTATGAAAGTTTTAGCATATTTTTGTGTTGCATGAACTCTTTTAAATTCTGTTTAAATCCTTTGCATTCCAATTCGATGGCATGACAGGATTTTTTTTCTTCTATTGCACAGTCATATTTTAGGATTTTCTAATACGTTTTCATGCTTGAGAAGTGCGGGAATGAAAGTTGGAAAACTTTGCCTAACTTATTTCCATCTCCTTCGTGATAAAAAGAGTACTTTTCAATATATGTGCGAATGCTTAAATTGGTTGCAAAACGTCAATCATACGAGATTAATACCAAAAGGGAAATCTGTTCCGGTTGACCGTGTTTCAGCAATGAGACAAAAGTCTGAAATTGCAGTCTTTTGTCTTGCTGCTTTAAGACTTAGTCAAGCATCGCTTATTTATTCACTAAGCATTAATCTTTCGTGTATATTGATGTTCTGCATAAGTCGGCTTCAAAAGCCAGCATATTGAAGAGATCCTTTTCCTAGATGGCACATTTTTTTTTTCCTGAAGCAAATGCCAGAGTTGAATTTCAGGATGTAATGCCAGGTGCCGCTGCTAGCTAGAACATTGTCTTTTTCTGATTTCGAGATTTGTAACCATTCCTGCAAAAAAACATGAAAAATGAGATTGTTTTTGGGAAATACATTTTTTAAAGATAACCCTATAGTGAAAAATCTCGTTGTATGAAACCCTATTTCTTATGGGATTATGGAACATCTCATTTTTATACAAATTAAAAATGTTGTTGAGTAATTTTTTATTAGTATAGAGATGATTTTCATAATAGACTCATAAAATGTTATTATTAAGGGAATTTTGCCTTAGAATTCCATAGAATAAAATCCCTTTGAATTTGGAGTCTCATTAGGACCTAATGGGTGTCTCATACAGTCTCTTTAGTTCCTATTGGGTGTCTCGTACAGTCTCACTAGTCTATTTAGGTCCTATTGGGTGTCTCGTATAGTCTCATTTGTCTCTTTAGATCCTATTGGGTGTATCATACAGTCTCACTAGTCTCATTGGTCTCCCAAGAAAGTTCCATAGTCTCATAATAAAGTCCAGAATCTCATATAATCTCTCTATGAGACCTAAATAGATTTTTCACTTCCGAATGGAAAGCTTTAGTCATTGTATATTTTATGGTTTTAAAAATTCTGGAAGGGGGTGTATTGTGGTTGATGCACATTCATACTTTATGGAGCCCTTGAATAATTAAATGTCAGTAAACTTTTGTTAGCAATTTGCATTAGGGAATTTCGGCAGGCAGCTTAACTTTGCAAATGGTTAAATTCCAGATGTATGTTCATGATCCATTGTTCATCATGTGTCTAAGAATTTTACAACTTTCCAGCTGATATTCATTTGAATTGTTGAAAATTTCAACTTCTTACTGTCCATTATACTATTAGCTTTCGTGTATACACTTTGTTGAATCCTACATTTCTTTTCTCAGATGTGCAGCATTTGCCTTTTTTTTTCCTTTACGATCATTGATTTCTGTATACCGGCAGTCGATCACATGCTTTTGATGTTTCATTGCGAGATAAATTCACCGTGCTTCTGCAGACCTCAACCTGATTCTTTTATAAATCTTTGCCATAATCGATTTTATGGAAAGTGGGTCTATTAGGGCGAATTACAATGAAGTTACTTAAATTCGCATGTACCACTGAAAGACTTGTCATTTACATGTACGTTACTAACATTTTTTTTCCCTGTTGGAATATTTGAAGTGGTTGCCATTTTCCTTTTAGGCTTTTCAGAATCTCTGTAAAAATTGTGCTTTAATGAGAGCTTCTATCATGTTTTTAGGTATAGTTTTTCACCTTGCGTTGTTGTGTAAATGTTTTATTAGTTTCGTCTTCAAGTATCAGGTTTTCAATGTCATTATCTGGCAACTCTGTCTTCATTTTACTAAAAATCAACTTTAGTTGATTAAATTAACTTAAGGTGATCTGCAACACCACCCTTTCCTATGGGGAAAACTTTCATTTAAAATTGCTTTTGTTGAAACACAAATTTTAGAAAAAGATAAGTTTTAAAAAATGCTTGAATTATTTTTCTAGGTCAATCTATTTTTATGTGTAAATACTCATAAATCTAAAAATGTGCAAATTATGTGTAAATGCGCAGTTATTTATTAATTTTAAATAAATTTGAACCATTTTAGTAACACGTTTTAGAAATAGATAATTTTTTTTTAAATTCTGTAATTATTTTTCTATGTAAACCTATTGTTTTTATGAAAATGTCAAGACTTTTTTAGTTGACAAATAACTTGTATTTATCAATTGTTCTGATATTTCCATAAAAAATAGATTGATTTGTTTCCTATATAAATAATTAGTTTTTTAATATTAATCTTTTTCTAAAATTTGTGTTTCAACAGAAGCAATTTAACTGAAAACTTTCCCCAAAGGAATTTTAAATATATTTAAGAGATTTTCTTTGTGTTGAACATATTTTAACAAGTTTTTTTTTAATGCACATATTCAGTGATATTAAAATGATATGATAATTTGGAAATATGAAAATTTAAATTTGTGAATTGACGTTAAAGAATGTAAATTCACTACTAGAGCATCTTATTGGAAGAAAAGCCAGAAGGCATTATGATTTGTAATAATGCATGAATGGCTGCTTAGTTACTATGACGACTGTTGCCTACGAAATGGACGTTTTTTTTAAGTCTGGTGAAGGTATTTTTAGAATTAAAACTTACCATTTCATAAAAGTTCTCCAGGCGCGATCGAATGTCTCCATTTCCATTATATTTTGCTCTTTATGGAACATATGATATTCATTCAAACATTGCTACTAATTATGGCTTTCAACTGCCTATCACAAAAGTTATTTTTTCATCGGCCATTTGTCTTTACCCCAAACTTGCTGTACTCATTTAAAGCAAGCAGTGCTTGCTGGACAGCCATTAATTAATGTAATGAACATTATAATATTGATGAATTTAGCTGAATTGAAACTAGTTTAACTTGGCATATTAGAAAGTTCAGTGATTGTTTACACTTCAGCGTGCTGCTCACCATATATTTTAGTGGTGGCATTATATGTTGAATGATTAATTAGCCAGTTGGTAATCTATTGTCAACATAACGTTATGTACAGTGAAAAGCAGTGTATACAAATGAATTACTAGCTAATTAATCCACGAAGAATATTAACGATTTACTACAATAATGACAGTTAATTTGGAATTTACTGTCACTAATTCAATTTCATTCTCATAAATTATGGATAAACTGGTAATCGAGGGATAAAACTTTATTATTGCCTCAATATTCGCATGCTATTCTGTAGTATTAGACATAACTCTACAAGATTGATTTTATTGATTAATTAAAACATTATTTTATAGTTTAATGTCAGATAGGTCAGTATGTCTTTACGATCGTAGATGCACAGTAAAATCTGCTAAACGTACGTGACCACCTAAAAATGGCCAAAGTTGGTCACTGTATTCATGTGGTCACTATACAGAGAATGGCAATGAAATACAAAAAAAGATCAATTGTACCCCGTTCAATTAACGTTTATAATTAACGTTTCAAGTACATGTACTCTATTTTTTTTAATGTTAATTGTTCACACTGTAAACTGTCTTTTTTTTTGTGTTTTTTTCCAAATTACTTTAAAACCTCAATTTTATCCTTCCTTGTATACATTTTTGATGAAGCTGGTGCCATTTTTAGAAATATTTTCAAAAACTGCAAGAATTTAAAAAATGAAATTAAATATATTTGCTTTAATGTGATTGGATGGGTGGTATGAAAAGTGTTAGGGCAAAAACAGCAAGCAAGATCACTTATGTCACTCTCGTTTTTCCCTTAAAGGGATTTTCCCTTCCAATTGACTTGAAATACTTGCTAATGCAAAATAACCATGGTCACTTTAAAAGGTGCATTGTCAATGTAAAAAGTTAAAAATAGATGACACACCCTCGTAATTATCACAATAGTTTACAAAAATTATCACTTTCTTTGATTTTACTGTATGTCTTCATTTATTAGGGTGTATACCAAGAGTTGAATACGTCTAATCAAACTATCTGAAAATAATATTTTGTTATAGATGATTTAATAGGTTGGAACACCAAGTTATTTGTTCCTTTTCTTTGACACACTGTTTTATAGCTTGATAATTTCACAATATAAATTATTGTGGACAGTTACCTTTTACCTCTATAATTATATAGACGCCTACCATTTTTACCTTTTTTAACATTACATTTTTTAATTGCCCTTCGGTCTTAAAACTGGAGCAGTTGTGTGGTGCCTGACCACCAAGGAAGATAATGGCTAGTCATAAATGAAGCACGTCTCGCCCTTTTGTTCAACTTCAGAATTTTGAAATATGTTCTAGAAAGTCAAGATTAATTTTAGTCATGGTTTGTTTTATGGGCATCTTGAGGATTCATTTCTGATCAAATTAGTTTAGACTAATGATCAAGCTGATAAATTAAATCATCTAAACATTAAGTTGCTATCAGAATTGGACCATTCCTACCCTCAGGCTAAGGATAAATATCCATATTGATGAATTAAAAGTAAAAGCAGAGCGAGTTAGAGTGTACTTGACCACCAAAGAAGTGAAAAACTGGAACACCTAAAACTATAAAAAAGTGCTACTGATGCTGAACATTTCAAGAACTCCTATGATTTGTGGTTTTGCAGTCAGAGTAGCATGTTTCATCCTGATGTTACAGTAGAACCTGTCTAAAATAATTCTGTAAAATAATATCCTCTTTATTATAAAAATGTGTCAGTCTCTACTTGGAATCTGCAAAAATATCAAACATTGATGCAAAAATGGCATGTAGATACCAAATAACTACTAACTCATCTATACATGTACATATGTATATTGATTGAAAAAATGGGAAAATTCCCTATTTCCAGCTGTGTAAATAGTGTTGACCAATAGCTAGTGTCTCATAAAGAATTCAAAAAAGGGAAAATTCCTTATTTTGCAGCTGTGTAAATAGTGTTGATCAATAGAGCTCTATAGTGTCTCATGAAAGAATTAAAAATAGGGGTATTTCCCTATTTTGCAGCTGTGTAAATAGTGTCAACCAATAAAGCTCTAGTGTCTCATGAAGGATTCAAAAAAGGGGCATTTCCCTATTTTGCAGCTGTACATTGTATAACATGTTTACAGATGAACCTCTCTAAAATAATATTTTTCCCTGGTCACAGAATATTATTTTAAACAGCTTCTAATGTATTATACACTGTAGTTAGAATTCTTCTTCATCAAAGGTTAAATATCAACTGATTATATGAGCACACCCAAGTCGATGCAAATGTTTTGTCTTCTTTCTTAGAATTGAGATGGCATATTAAAGGAGCTGTGTTTGCATGAATTAAACTACGTTGGCAGTTGCGAAGTCAGATAAGGGGGAATTGCTCTTTATTACCTCATTTATGGATAGTATGTCATCTGACTGCTTAATTTACTGCAGTGTTTATGACGGAGTCGGCCATTGTTAAACTAAAATCTAGGAGAATAATGTATGAGGATGCTTGGCGTCGACTAACTACAGCTTCTCTTTTCGATATCATCATTGTTAATTTTATCTATTGCTATATTAGGTTACAGGAGCGAGAATAATGCTTTGAAACTTATGAATAAAGCAGTTTAGATAGAGCCAAGGTCCAGTTTGCAAGTATGCCAGTGCTATTAACAATAACGTTGCAAAGGCTTCAGATTACTCGACTATTATACAGTGAAGTTATAAATGGGAAAAACACCCTTTTTCATCGCATTTCACACTGCTGGTGACAGTAACCTATTTTCTTGTCGTTCGAAAAAAAAAATTGGGCATTTTATTACGGCAGTTCATTTTAATGATGCTATTTCTGATCGTGTGAACGGATCGCTATCTGACGATACGTGCATACATGCGCTGCTTACTAAATATTGCTTTGAATACATCATAAAATACACCACGTTTGCGTTTCATATATGCCTCTGATGATTCTTGAGGATCCAACCCTTAGGATGACGTCAGAGATAAGTAATCCATGATACTTCTACCTTAAGTCGATAACTGTTGAAAATACACTGCGACGTTTGCACTTTATACTACCATTATAGTAATTTGCTGCGTTTGTCATCTAAAAATGACTTCCACAATGGAAAAGCATCAATTTCCGCTAATTCCGGTTAATCGAGATAGCCCGTTTATCCGCGAGGGTTTTTCACACCTCTAAACGAGCAGAATTTAACTGGGAAAAGAGACAAACAGAATATTACTACTACTATAGTAATATTAGAAAATCATCATTTTTAAGCATTACTTTAGTATGTACTTTGCATATAAGCAGTGCAGAATATTTAGAATAGGCCTATGTCAGAATAATTAAGGTTTCACCTTAGACCTGGAAAAGCTGGAATGGTTATGGGAAAATGATTTTAAAAAAGTCAGGAGACAGTGATTTTTAAAAAGATAAGAGAAAGTAATTCTTAAAAAGTATGGGATATTCAACATATAAATATTATACTTGCTATCACCTAGCCCTAACCGGTTATCAGTTATCAAAAAAGTGAGCAATGGCAAGTTAAGCATTCCTGCATTGTTGCCATGGAAATAGGGAATTCATCTTTTTTTTTAAATAAATAAAAAATTTACTTCTTTTTTTACACGTTCTTTAATCAAACAGCATTTCTCAGTCTTCTCTATCGTGGCACGAATATTTATTAACCTCTTAATAAAAACCGTAAACTAGTAATGATTTTTAATCCAGATATGAAAAGGAAACAAATATTTTAATAGTGATTTAAAGTTGATCGGCCAAGTTTAGATGTTTCTAAATGTACATGTAATTTCTTTGAGCATTGAACAAGACAAGACGTTTTTGGCACATTGTCATATTTTTAAATTTTCACTCTTAAAATCGAAGTTGAAAATGTAATAGATAAACCCTGTTACAGGTTCTAGAAAGATTACGATTTTACTACATAACTGCATTACTGCATAACGGATCCACCCGTAATTCATTTCTTTTTATATTTTTGAACCATTGGATACAGTTAAAAGAAATTCCCTTCCAATTTTTTTCATTTCCAATAAGCGTCATTGTCCTGGCACTATGGCGTCCAAGCTCATTGCCGAGAATTAATTCGATGATAAATTGAATAAAAAAGTGCGCATTCACACATTACACGAACTTGATTGGATTAAACCAGAAATGAGCTCCTAAAAGAGAAAAGTCATTGAAGCTTGTTCGTAGGCCACATAATGGCACAACGTTCTCAACATGGTATAATTCGTCCTCTAGATTGAAGAGGACAAAGCATTTTTTTCCACACATTTAGTGTAAGCCCATGAAACGACACTTTTAACAAAAAAGAAAGAAAGAAAAATGAGTAAGTTTGGCATTGTCCTTCTGAAATAGGAAAGGTGGTAATACAAACCAGTATGCATATGAACGTTTCAACATGATTTTAATCTGCTTGGAATTTCTGGATTTATTATCTTTAGGAATATATGTTTCATAAACATTGAAAAATTCTCAAGCTAACATTGCGTGAAATGTAGTTGAACCAATCCTATATACAGTTTTTAATTCTACAATTTAAAACCTTACATGATGATGATGCGAGATAGTTTTACTTTAGGCACTATAAGGTCCTTCATGGATGAGCAGGAATGTGACGTTTTGAAATATAACACATTTGGTCAAGAATGCAATTTAAATTTCATTTGAATGCAAGCTGCATGAGTGCATGCATGCATGATAGGATTGTTGCATTAATGTCGCTACAAATTTATTTTTGCATTTGTAATACATGTCTGCAAAACTGGTTATTCAAAATCTTTCTGGATACAAACTTTAATTTGGAACTGCCATACTGCATCGAATTTCGAAAATTTATCATGCTTTTTATACAAAAACTTTTATTTTATTAAGATAATATACTCTGTTTAGCATGTTTTAAGTCTGGTCTACATTTAACGTTTTGTCGTCATAATCATGCAAGACTGACGACAAAACGTTAAATGTAGACCAAACTTTATAATTGAAACATTAGGGGATTCTTGATTATGGCATGACTTGGTAGGGTATATAATTTTAACCTACAAAGAGAATTAGGGTTGTTTTTTAAAAATATATGGCTATAAAAATGGCTATAGTCATTTATAGGGGGTAAGCAAGGGTGGTAATTTTTCAGATCCTGATGTTTTAATTTATCGAAATTTAGCTGAAGGGAATTGTTATAGGTAATAGGGGAATCAGGTTTGATGGTTGACTTGCAAGTAATTGACTTTTGTGGCATTGGTACCTCTATCATGGTACATTATAATGTAAAAAAGGGATTTTTTATCATTTATCAAGATGGATTTGCTCACTTTTACAGTGTATGAAATAGGGATTGCTATAAAAAGTCTGGGAAGTATAGTTTGGTAAAGTCGATGAAGTTACATGAAATATAGCTTAAGTTCGTTAGCTTACATTTACCATTAACTATGCCAGTATTAATGTTGCGTGTCATTTCGACCTTTTTTTTGTAGCACCGACTTTTTTTTTAGATTTGCGTAACATTCTGATGTTTTTATGGCATTTGCGTGCAACTTCCATGTTACAAAGGCAACCTCAATCATATTTAAGTGGTGGAGTCCTATAAATATGCCTAAAACTTGCAAAAATACATGCTTTTGCATGCAAATGCCATTAAGGTGACCTTATTTTCCCACAGTTTGAAAAGCACTAAGGGATAGAATGTCTAGACTGCAGATTTGTGCCATAAATATTGAATTTATAGTTTCATTTACCTCACCAAATGGGTTTATTTTATAGAAAAACAAATGGTTTTTAGTGGGAATACAACCTTCCTCTCTGTTGCATGTTTGATGCCCACTTGTCATTGTTTGTTATTTGAAAAGAAGCTTATCTTTTTTGTGTGTATGTGTTCAGTATGGATCGTTCAGTTGGACATCAGCGATCATTTATTGTTATCAGGAAATCGAGCATACTTCAGTCGCAAACTCGGCAGGCATAATGTGCATAAAAAAGTATTTGCCAAAGACATGTTTCTAAAGGTTAGCTTGTGAGGGCATATTTACTTGAATTTGCTGTCTATGGATGCTCTTGCCAATTTTTCTATCAGTTTTCTGGACGATAAACATATGGTAGAGGGAATCAACCATTCGTAAATCGCCCACATTTAGCATTTCAATATTACTGTGCTTTGTGGTGTTTCGAGATTTTGATTCCACATACATACAGAAGTGCTTTTGTCTATGAATTTTGAGCGGGCACCCGTGTGTAATATGGAACATATTTCATATACGACTGGGTCGCGCTTGCATGTGCTGTAAAATTGTATAATCGGACGATAAAACTCCTCTTCAAATACACCACAATAAGAGTGGATTTTAAATTTGAAATATTTCAAAAATGTTTGCTAGATTTAATACGCGCTCATGGACGATTGGAACTGTTTTGACATATTAAAGGCCATTTTTAGTACATTAACTTTATACATTTGTTTACTACAAATGGCATCTGCTAGATTTCAATCAACATATACTTGTAAATTATATAGTTGACATACAACATTACACAGATTTAATTGGAAATAAAGCTGCCCTTTACCTTTAAAATGATCGAATATTGATAATTGCATTATTTATTTATTATTAATTGTCATTAATTTGAGTAATATAGCATGCCTTAGCATGTCTTAACAGTTTTTGAAAATAGTATTAGCAGCTATACTTTGGCAGTTTTAGAACGTGACCTTAACAGTTCTGCTTCAGCAGATTTAGAAAATAGACCAGGGTTTCCCGAGACCTGGAAAACCTAGAAAAGTCAGGGAAATTGGAAAGACCTGGAATAGTCAGGGAAATACGTTTCATTCTGAAAAACTCAGGGAAATTCCACACGAAAATATTGCAGTTGTTGAACTGAAACCATCAAGGACCGGGGTTTGCTAGGATCATAAAATTGTGAATTTGAATAAATCTAAATTTGGTGGGGGTTTATAAGAATTTTTATTTTCTCTTAATTGCTTAAGGGGGAACTGAACTGCATGTATTGCTATGAGGGATATTTTGATACATACTTTAAAAAAAACTACTTGTTATAATACAAAAATAAAAATTGATAAAAATGCAGTATTTTTGTA